>JAZBGZ010000414.1:10263-26334 GCA_037414795.1 Stenodera caucasica | reverse complement strand
TGGTGTGATGATATTTTTCACAACATTCACAAATTATATGTTTCGAGTTAACATGTCTGTGAGCATAGTTGCGATGGTAAAGCCTGGAGAAGGTAAAAATATAACACCTGAATGTCTGGAAGAACGGAAATTTGATGGAATATCGGATGTAGGTATTCCTGAGCATTATTGTGATTTTTTGATTGAAAATTGTCGAAAATTTCCAGTACGGTCCACGATATGATTGGTCGCAAAACGTTCAAGGTTTAATCCTTGGTGCTTATTTTTACGGTTTTGTGATCAGTGGCTTTACAAGTGGTATGATTGCCGAAAATTTGGGCCCATGGAATGTAATATTCTATTCAACTATTATCAGTGCCGTATTGACATCATTGACTGTAGTCATATCGAATGTACATTACGGGGCTTGTTTCGCTTCTCGTTTCGTGATTGGTTGGATGGGGGTGAATAATTCTCTTAGAAATGCTTCTTTTTCTTCAATATTCATTTTTATCTCAAATTAGGGTCTATCGTATCCGGCCATACAAGTGTTGGTTACTAAATGGGCACCACCAGACGAAAGGGGTAAATTTTTGAGCGCCACAATGGGCAATACCATTGGTACTGTATTAACATGGCCTTTAGTCGGCCAAGTTACAGAATCAATAAATTGGCCATGGGGCTTCCATGTTTTATCACTTCTGGCTGTAGTATTCTGCATGGCTTTTCTTCTTCTCGTCTCTGACACTCCCGAAGGGCACTTTTTTATAACAGACGCAGAAATCAATTATATTAAAGAAAGTCAACAAGGCACCGTAACAGAATCTAAGGTTCGTCTTACAAATTTTGTAGAATCTTCAAAATAATAGATTCGAAATTCTTCAAGGGCTTACCGCCTTATAAAAAAATTTTAACATCATGGCCATTTTGGGTCTTACAAGTCACCCAATATGGTAATGTATGGGGTATGTATCTATTGATTATGGGTGCTCCGAAATTTTTGACCGAAGTCATGGGCTTCCAATTGAACGAATCAGGAGCTCTAGCAGCATTACCGTATTTGACTCGCTTCATTATTGGAATGATTACTGGTTTTATTGGAGATTTCATCAAAAAACATACAAAGATACCGACTATTGTTGTTCGAAAAGTTGCGGTGTTTATCTGTAATTCGATCAATTTAAATTCTAGATTAATAATTTTTGTTTGTTTCAACTTTTGAGAAAATTTAGCTCACATTTTACCAGGAGTTTTCCTGCTTTTGATACTTGAAGTTGGTTGTAATTCATTGTATGTTGTGATTTTAATGGTTGTATCGTTGGGTTTGAATGGGGCTCTTGTTATTGGTCATTACCAAAGTCCTCAAGATTTAGCCCCGAATTACTCCGGTACTATAATTTCATGGTTGATCTTATTTGGTGGTACTGCGGGTTTTGTTGTTTCGTCTCTCAATGGATATATAACACAAGATCATGTAAATTTACAAATTTGAAGCTCATGTTAAAAAATAAATAGTTATATTTTAGAATGGTTTAGCGGAATGGCATATAATTTTCAAGATTGGCGGCATTGTTTACATAGTTTCTGGACTATGGTTTATACTCTTTGGTACAGCAAAACTGCAAAGTTGGAATACAAAAGAAGAATAAAAACTCGAAATATCCGCCTGTTTTTACAGAATTGCAGAACTCTCACCAACTCCTTTTTTTCTCAGAACTTAATAATTATTGATTCAATTCCTGTGTTATTATCTTAAACAAAGTTCATGAACAAAAATGCGGATTAGGATTGATTGTGAGCTGGCAAAATTTCTGGGCCTTTTTTTTGGGCTTCACCTTTCTTTTAACATTAGGGAAAAATCGAGTCGTTTTGTTGATTTTTGGAGAATATCCCAAAATAATTGAGGAATCAATCGTAAATTTTTGCTAATTCCAGAACGTGATCTATTTAGTTTGGGCAAAAAGGCTAGTCTAAGGCGGTTGATTCGACGGAGCACTATAGCCTTATTGGGCTACATAATCGAGAATTGGTGTTGGTGTAGAATTTGTTTTCGACAATCCACTCCTGCACTCAAAAATAAGATACTGTTTTTTTTTGTCTTCTTTTTTTTCAAAAAAAAAAAATAAACTAGAGAAAAACAAAAATATTTTGACATGACATGTGTTAAATAGTTCTATGATGTTTTTTTTTTTGATTCGAAACTAAGTAATTCCGACTATAATGGGTAAGTTTTTCCAAATCTTGCAGTAGGGCAACTACAAATAGGAGGCCCGACCCAGAGGCTAAAATTCGAATAAAGGTCCTCATTGGAGGATCACTTAATGTTGATTATGCGAGTGCATTTTTTTTGACATTTTTACTATTATTTTTGTTTTTTCTAGTGATAGAATCACATTTTCCATTTCAAAGCAACATTATATGAGCTCAAAAAATTAGGGCATTTGAAGATATTGACTTAGATTGTGAAACAAAAATTTATTGTTCAACAATAGCATTAAAATAATCAGTAAACTGTCAAATAACAATAAACCAAAATAAAGGGGTCAGCATTTCAACTATTTGTAGAATTCTTTTTCTTTTTCCAATTCTGTTCACTTATCGGAATTCTTCAAGTTTTTCTGCTGAACAAAATTCCTGAAAAAAAAAACAAGAGCCCCACAGATAGTTTACTGATGCTTTTATTACAATTGGAGTCAACTCTTTTGAAGTATTATGTGGAGAAGAAAAAATTATCATTTTCAAAAAAATTTTTTTTGAATTTACTCCTAGATTCGACTTTCGAGGTTCAGCAAATAAGATGATTTTAGGATAGGTCAGGTCAAGTCAAAAAAATGAGACGAATAAAAACAAGGACAGAAAGACAAAATAAAAGAAGGATCGCACAATAGATACTGAAAACAAAAAGACACAAAGACAGAAAAAAGGGACTAAAGACTAAAATACAGAAAAACAGAGCGACAAGGTGACAGGAATAGAGATGCAAAAAAGAAAATAATGCGAAGTTGATTTAGAATGGTGATAAATTTGCGTTTTCCATTTAGAGCCTCGATTAGGAAAAAGATGCCTTCATGCCTCCCAATAGTTACGCCATTGTACATTTAGATAGAATATTAACAAAAATCATTTCCAGCTCGGATACCTATCCGTTTTTGGGTAGCTTTAATGATATTTTTCACAACATTCGTTAATTACATGTTCAGAGTTAATTTGTCAGTAAGCCTTATTGCAATGGTAAAGCCCGGAGAAGGAAAAAATTTTACACCTGAATGTTTGCAAGACCGACATATTGTTGCTAGGGCGCTGATGGATCCAAGACATGCTCCTAATGTATGTATTGTTGGCATTATTAATTTTTTTTTTGGTATGGATGATATTTATTTGAGATAATCAAAAATTTCCAGTTCGGTGTACGATATGAATGGTCGCAAAATGTTCAAGCCCTACTACTTGCTGCTTATTTTTACGGTTATGTAATCAGTAACATTACAGCTGGTATAATTGCTGAGATTTTCGGCCCATTTAGAATCATCATGTATACAACTATTTTCAGTGGCATTTTGACATCATTATCTGTAAATGCAGCAAATTTGCACTATGGCTACTTTTTCGTTGTTCGCTTCTTGATCGGTTGGATGGGGGTAAATGATTTTCTAAGAAAATCTTGGTGTGTTCTATATTTCTTTTAACTTAGGGCATATCATTTCCGGCAATTCAAGTTTTGATAGCTAGATGGGCACCACCAGATGAACGAGGCAAATTCATGGCCGCCCTAATGGGCAATAATATTGGTGCTGTATTTACATGGCCTTTAGTCGGCCGAGTGACAGAATTAATTAATTGGGCATGGGGCTTCCATGTTCTATCACTTCTAGCTATATTATATTGCGTAGCCTTCTTTTTTCTCGTCGCTGATGCTCCTGAACATCACTACTACATCAGAAATGCAGAGGTAAGATATATTAAAGAAAGTCAAGAAGGCACCGTAACAATAACAAAAGTTAGTACATCTTATATGTTTTATTACTTAGTTCATTTGCAACAGTAACCCAGAGAAATTCCAGAATTTACCACCATTCAGGGAAATTCTAACATCGCTTCCATTTTGGACATTGGCAATAGCTCAAGCTGGTACCTTATGGGGATTGTTCCTTTTGGGAACAAGTGCCCCGAAATTCATGGCCGAAGTGATGGGCTTCAAATTGACAGAATCAGGAATTCTATCATCATTACCATATTTAGCTTGTTTTATTTCTGCATTGATTAGCGGCATCATCGGTGATTGCATCAGAAGGCACACAACCATGTCGGTGATTCGTGTTCGAAAATATGCAGTTGTTATCTGTAATTAGATTACTTAACTGAAATCTTAGCTCAGTAACTCTTTCTTTTGTTTGTTTGTTTTTTTGGGACGGAAATTCAGCACATCTTCTAACAGGAAGTTCTATGATTATGATACGCACAGCTGATTGTAGTGCATATTCGACTGTCGCATTCCTAGTGATATCGTTGGGTTTGAATGGAGCTGTTGTTATTGGTCATGTACAAACAGCTCTAGATATTGCTCCGAATTATGCCGGTACCATGTACGCATGGGCATGTCTACTTGGTGGCATCACTGGTTTCATAACACCATCACTAAATGGATACATCATACGAGATCATGTAAATTTACCATATACCAATAGAGTTGAAACCCAAATTACAAATCACATTTCAGAATGGTCTAGCAGAATGGCATAAGATCTTCTTGATTGGCGGCCTTGTGCAGATTTTTTGTGGATTTTTCTTCATCCTGTTTGCTACAGCAGAATTACAAAGTTGGAATTCAAAAGAAGAATAATCCAATTATTTCCATAGAATCGCAGAAGCTCCATCAATTCCATTCTTTTTATCATGTCTAAACTTAATAATTATTGAATAAATATCTAAATTATTATCTAGAAACGGTGTTTATTTTAGTTTTAGTTGTATTTGAATTGATTGGGAGTCTGCAAAAATTTCGACCGAATTTGGTGCTCGAAATTAATGCTCTCAGGAATGTCAAAAAATCTCACCCAACTCCTTAACTCTAAATCTTTTATCCAACAATTTATTTTAACTAAGTGCGGAACTTTCGGATTTAACTATCTCACAAATAAAATCCATAACTTCAAAAGATGATAATTGCCAGGATATTCGACATTCCGGAAATAATCTAAAAAGTAATCACAATCATTTCGATGAGCTTGGTCATGATAAGGACCTTCAAAAAACTATCCTTCATTATAGATCGATGAACTAGAAGAATCGCTTGTTTCTAAGGTACTGATTTGGTACTTCTCATTTTGATCCCTACCATCAAGAGGATAAATTAGTCCGATTGCAATAATTTGATAATCCAATCTAGCTGGTGCGATTAAAACGATGAGATTAAAAAAAAAACAAAAATTATACATAAATATTTTCATGTGACATGTCGATAAGTCATATCTTTTTTTTTGTGGTTAAAAGATAATTGATTCCGATTGCAATGGGTGAGTTTTCTTCTCTAACTCTTCATTTTTTGCTTCTTCAAGAATCATATTGTGGTTGTTTTAGGTATACCAATCCGTTTTTGGGTAGGTGTGATGATATTTTTCACAACTTTTACAAATTACATGTTCAGGGTAAATATATCAGTGAGCATAATTGCGATGGTTAAGCCTGAAGAAGGTAAAAATGTCACACCTGAATGTCTGAATGACCGACATTTCAGCTCTAGAATGAAAATCGATCCACATAAGATTCCTGATGTATGTATTCCTAAGCATTTCTGTTTTGTGTGATTTTTATGTAGAATTGTCGGACATTTCCAGTACGGTCAACGATATGAATGGTCGCAAGAAATTCAAGGCTTCATTCTTGGAGCTTATTTTTACGGTTATGTCATCAGTAGCATTACAGCTGGTACGATTGCCGAGTGCTTTGGCCCATGGAAAAGCATCTTGTATTCAAGTATTGTTAGTGCTTTATTGACATCATTATGTGTAACCGCCACACGTTCGCACTATGGGTTACTTTTTATTGTTCGTTTTTTGATTGGTTGGATGGGGGTAAATAGTTTTCTAAGAAAATAGTTTATAGCTCAATATTACTTTTAAAATAGGGCATAGCATTTCCGGCAATACAAGTTATGATAGCTAGATGGGCACCACCAGATGAACGAGGCAAATTTCTGAGCGCTCTAATGGGCAATAATATTGGTGCCGTATTTACAATGCCTGTAGTCGGTCAAGTTACAGAATTACTTAATTGGGCATGGGGCTTCCATGTTTTATCACTTCTAGCTATATTATATTGCTTAGCCTTCTTTTTTCTCGCTGCTGATTCTCCTGAGAATCACTTCTACATTTCAGACGAAGAAAAAAAATATATTATAGAAAGTCAAGAAGGCACCGTGACAGTAACAAGGGTTAGTACATCTTACAAACCTTATTGTTTGGTTCGTTCAAAATAGTAGCTTAAAGATATTTTAGAGTATGCCACCAATCAAAAAAATTTTATCATCGCTCATATTTTGGACATTGACAATAGCTCAATTTGGTACCTTATGGGCATTATTCCTTTTAGTAACAAGTAGCCCAAAATTCATGGCCGAAGTGATGGGCTTCAAATTGACAGAATCAGGAGGCTTATCAGCATTACCATATTTAGCTTGTTTTATTTCTTCAGTGATTAGCGGCATCATCGGTGATTGCATCAGAAGGCATACAACCAAATCGGTGATTTCTGTTCGAAAATATGCAGTTGTTATCTGTAATTAGATCACCTAACTTGTATTCCAGCCCAGTAACTTTATTTTGTTTGTTTGTTTGTTTGTTGGGGGAAATTTAGCTCATATTCTAACAGGAGTTTTCATGATTTTAATACGCATAGCTGGTTGTAATGCATATTTGGTTATCGCATTTCTGGTGATATCGATGAGTTTGAATGGGGCTGTTGTTATTGGTCATGTACAAACAGCTCTAGATATTGCTCCGAATTATGCCGGTACCATGTACTCATGGGCATGTCTATTTGGTGGTGTCACTGGTTTAATCACACCATCACTTAATGGATACATAATACGAGATCATGTAAATTCATCATTCACCAAAACAATTTGAAACAAAATGAAATTACATATCATATTTTAGAATGGTCTAGCGGAATGGCATAAAATCTTCTTAATTGGCGGCCTTGTCAATATTTTTTGTGGAGTTTGGTTCATCCTGTTTGCTACAGCAGAATTACAGAGTTGGAATTCAAAAGAAGAATAATTCAATTATTTCCACAGAATTACAATAACTCCATCAATTCTATACTTTTTATCATGTCTAAACTTAATAATTATTGAGTAAATATCTAAATTATTATCAAGAAACGGAGTTTATCTTAGTTTTAGTTGTATTTGGATAGATTGGGAGTCTGCAAAAATTTCGACCGAATTTGGTGCTCGAAATTAATGCTCCCAGGAATGTCAAAATTTCTCTCCATAAGACTTGAACTTCTACTAAAAAACTCTTGGTCTTCATTTTGGAAAAAATCTAAAAAGTGATCTAAATCATTTTACTGATTTTGGTTACTATAAGGACCATCAAAGATCTAAGCTGCATCATAGATCGATAAACTAGAAGATCTGCTTGATTCTCAGGTACTGGTTCTAAACTTCTCATTTTGGGGCTCTACCATAGAGTGTATCCTAAAAAGTCACATTCAGATATACAAGTCTGATTGGAATCATTTGATAATCGAATCAAGCAGGTGATTCGAACGATTAAACTAAAAAACAAAAATTATATTTTCATACGACATGTCGAAAAGTCATATATTTTATTTTGTGGTTAAAAGATAATTGATTCCGATTGCTATGCGTGAGTTTTCTTCTCAAACTCTTTATTCTTGATTTCTTCAATAATCCTACTGTGGTTGTTTTAGATATACCAGTCCGTTTTTGGGTAGTTGTGATGACATTTTTCACAACTTTTACAAATTATATGTTTAGGGTGAACATGTCAGTGAGCATAATTGCGATGGTTCAGCCTGGAGAAGGTAAAAATTTCACACCCGAATGTCTGAGTGACAGACATTTCAGCTCTAGAATGAAGATAGATCCAAATAATATTCCTGATGTATGTATTCCTGAGCATTTCTGTTTTGTGTGATTTTTATCTAGAATTATCGAAAATTTTCAGTACGGTCCACGATATGAATGGTCGCAAAATATCCAAGGCTTACTACTCGGTGCTTATTTCTACGGTTATGTAGCCAGTAGCGCCACAGCTGGTATGATTGCCGAGAGCTTCGGTCCATGGAAAAGCATCTTGTCTTCAACTTTTTTCAGTGCTATTTTCACATCATTATGTGTTGTTGCTGCACACTTGCACTATGGTGTACTTTTTTTTGTTCGCTTTTTGATTGGTTGGATGGGGGTAAATAGTTTCCTGAGAAAATCTTTTAGAGCTTAATATTACTTTCGAAATAGGGCGTATCATTTCCGGCAATACAAGTTTTGATAGCTAGATGGGCACCACCAGATGAACGAGGCAAATTCATGGCCGCTCTAATGGGCAATAATATTGGTGCCGTATTTACATGGCCTTTAGTGGGCCGAGTCACTGAATCACTAAGTTGGGCATGGGGCTTCTATGTTTTATCACTACTGGCTATATTATTTTGCATAGCTTTCTATTTTCTCGCCGCTGATGATCCTGATCATCATTTTTTCATAACAGATGAAGAAATAAATTATATAAAAGAAAGTCAAGGGGGCTCCGTGACAGTAACAAAGGTTCATCACCTTACATGTTTTATCATTTGATTCGTTTTAAATAGTAACTCTGAGATATTTTAGAAAGTACCACCAATCAAAAAAATTTTAACATCGTTTCCATTCTGGACATTGGCAATAGCCCAATTTGGTACCTTATGGGGATTGTTTCTTTTGGTAACAAGTGCCCCAAAATTTATGGCAGAAGTGATGGGCTTCAAATTGACAGAATCAGGAGGCTTAGCAGCATTACCATATTTAGCTTGTTTTATCTGTTCGATCATCTTTGGCAGTATTGGTGATTACGTCAAAAGGCACACAACTATACCGGTGATTTATGTTCGTAAATGTGCAGTTGTTTTCTGTAATAAGATCACTTAACTAGAATTTTAGCTCAGTAATTCTTTCTTTTGTTTGTTTCTTTGTTGTTTTGGGGGAAAAATTCAGCACATCTTCTAACAGGAGGTTTCATGATTTTGATACGCGTAGCTGGTTGTAATGCATATATGGCTGTCACATTCCTGGTACTATCGTTGGGTTTGAATGGGTCTGTTGTTATTGGTCATGTACAAACACCTCAAGATATTGCTCCGAATTATGCCGGTACCATATACTCCTGGGTATGCCTACTTGGTGGTATGACTGGTTTTATTACACCATCACTAAATGGATATATCATACAAGATCATGTAACTTCCAAAACTAAGACAGTAAGAAGCGAGAAATAATCACAAATATATTTCAGAATGGTCTAGCGGAATGGCATAAGATCTTCTTGATTGGCGGACTTCTTAATATTTTTTGCGGAGTTTGGTTCATCATATTTGGTACAGCAAAATTACAAAGTTGGAATGCAAAAGAAGAATAATCCAATTATTCTCACGGAATACTAGGAGCCTCATCTACTCCATTTTTTTTTTATTTCGCCTAAACTTAACATTTATTGAATAAATATCTAAATTATTATCTAGAAACAAAGTTTATCCTAATTTTAGTTGTATTTGAATAGATTGAGTTTTTGCATGAGTTTCGATCGCCTTTGGTTCTAATTTTCAATACTCCCAAGAATCTCAAAAGATCTGCCCAATTCCTGTGCATCCAATAGACAACATTGAATCTATCGCTAATTAATTGATCCCAACTGATTTCGCATCTTCTGAATACAGTCAGATTCACTCACAAATTAAATTCATAAGCTCAATAAATAATAATTCCCAGAATATTCTACATTCTAAAGAAGCCCAGAAACTAATCGAAATTATTTTACTGAGCTTGGGTATGTTATGGACCCTCAAAAACCCATGTATCATCATAGATCAAAAAACTAAAATAATTACCCGATACTTAGGTGCTGATTTTGGGCTTCACCATCAAGTGTATGCGATTGGAATAATTTGGTCATTGAATCAAGCAGGTGTAATTAGAACGATTAGAAAAAAAAACAAAAATTATACATAAATATTTTGATATGACATGTCGTTAAGTCATATCTTTTTTTTTGTGGTTGAAAGATAATTAATTCCGATTGCAATGCGTGAGTTTTCTTCTCAAACTCTTCATTTTTGGCTTCTTCAAGAATCATATTGTTTCAGGTATACCAGTCCGTTTTTGGGTAGGTGTGATGATATTTTTCACAACTTTCACAAATTACATGCTCAGAGTGAATATGTCAGTGAGTATAATAGCGATGGTAAAGCCAGGAGAAGGTAAAAACTTCACACCTGAATGTCTAAAAGACCGACGTTTTAGCGCAAGAATGAAGATGGATCCAAGTAATATTCCTGATGTATGTATTCCTGAGCATTTCTCTTTTGTGTGATTTTTATTTAGAATCATCGATAATTTCCAGTACGGTCCACGATATGAATGGTCACAAAATGTTCAAGGATTGATTCTTGGAGCTTATTTTTATGGTTATGTCATCAGTAGCGTTACAGCTGGTTCAATTTCTGAGAATTTCGGTCCATGGAACTCAATCTTGTATTCGATTCTGATCAGTGCTCTTCTAACATCATTGACTGCAGTTTCAGCACGACTACATTATGGGGTTTGTTTTGCTGCACGGTTATTGGTTGGTTGGTTCGGGGTAAATAATTAATTGAGGCAGTTTCTGTGTGCTTAAAATTTCTTTGAAATTAGGGCTTAGCATTTCCGGCGATACAAACTTTAATTGCTAAATGGGCACCACCAGATGAAAAGGGTAAATTTTTGGGAGCCATCATGGGTAACACTATTGGTACCGTATTTTCATGGGTTGTTGTTGGTCAAGTTACCGAAGCAATCAGTTGGGCATGGGGCTTCCATGTTCTATCAATTTTATCCTTAATATTTTGCTTTGCTTTCTTCTTTCTTGCCGCCGATACTCCAGAAAAGCATTATTTTATAACAGAAGAAGAGATAAATTATATCAAAGAAAGTCAACAAGGCGCAGTGGCCCCGACGAAGGTTCGTACATACCAATTTTCATATTATTATGGGATAGTGACTCAGAAATTTCAAACTCATAATTCACTAGGGCTTACCACCATACAAAGAAATTTTGACATCAGGGCCATTTTGGATGCTACAAATCGCTCAATATGGCAACGTATGGGGATTATACCTGTTGGTAACAAGTGCTCCAAAATTTATGGCTGAAGTTATGGGCTTCAAATTGACAGCATCAGGAGCCCTAGCAGCTTTACCATATTTTGCTCGATTTGTTTCAGCAATGATGTTTGGTACAATCGGAGATTGCGTCAAACAGCACACAAATGTTCCAACTATTTGGATCCGGCGAGTTGCAGTTTTTATATGTAATTCGATCACTACAAACTCAGCTTAATAAATTTCTCTGTTTGTTTTTCTGTTTTTTGGAAAAATTTAGCCCACATTTTGCCAGGAATATTCATGATTCTGATACTTACCGCTGGTTGTAATGCAGTGCTTGTTGTTACATTTTTGGTGACAGGATTGGGCTTCAATGGGGCTCTTGTTATTGGACATTTGCAAAACCCACAAGATCTAGCGCCGAACTATTCTGGAACCCTATTCGCATGGATATCCTTACTTGCTGGTACCACTGGGTTTATTGTACCATCTTTGAATGGATACTTAATAGAAGATCATGTAACTTTCAATAATGTACAATTTTGAACAAGTCTCTAGACTTGCTTGAAATCGTGCCAAAATAGCTGAATTGATAACAAAAAATTAATTATATATTTCAGAATGGTCTGGCAGAATGGCACAAAATTTTCTTGATTGGAGGCCTGTTCTATATTATATGTGGAGCTATCTTTATCTGTTTTGGTTCAGCAAAATTACAAAGTTGGAATACGAAAGCAGAATGAGAAAAATAGCAATTCAATTGTTTTCACAGAATTTCAGAAATATCATTCACTTTTTTTTCTGTCATCTTTCTTGAAACTGAATAATTACTGATCAAATATTTGAATTATTATCTAAAATTAAGTTGATTTAAATTCTATGATAAGAAATTTTACCCAAATGAGAAACTCTAGTTGAGGACGATTGTATTTAAGTTGATAGGGAGTTTTGGGCACCTTTGGTGCTCCTTATCAGAAGTTTCAGAATTTTTTTTCTTATTTCTGAGTACAATTTTTTGCAATTTCGAAAATTTTGGATTTTGCCCATCACAATCTATTTTTAATTTCAATCAATGCTCAATAAAGCATTTTTGCCGAATTATAGACATCTATTAAGTCATTTGGAGATTCTCATATCTAACGGGAAAGCTCCCATTCGAGATTCAAGAAAAATCCAAGAATAATCGGAATCAATTCAATAAACTCGATCGATTTATTCTTCATCGAGAAACTATCTTTTCATATAGAATTAATCCATAGTAAATGAGAGGCTATAAGTTATTTAGATAGATAGAATCTAGTAGGTGGAACTTCAAAAATTACAGATAAATATTTTGACGTGACATGTTGATTGGTTGATTAGAAAACAATTAATTTCGATTATAATGGGTAAGTTCTGTTTTCAACTGTTTATTTTTGGATTTCTTCATAGACTGTGATTCTATCAGGTCGAATACCAGCTCGATTTTGGGTTGCTTTGATGATATTTTTTACAACATTCACAACTTACATGCTCAGAGTTAATATGTCAGTGAGTATAATTGCGATGGTGAAGCCTGCAAAAGGCAAAGATTTTGTTCCTGAATGTCTAGACGAACGGAGCTTTGGCATTGGAATGATGACAGATCCGAGAACTGTTCCTGATGTATCTATTCCTGAGCATCGTTTTTTATATGATTCCCATCTTGAATTATTAAAAATTTACAGTACGGTCCACGATATGAATGGTCGCAAAATATTCAAGGCCTACTACTCGGTGCTTATTTCTACGGTTATGTAGTCAGTAGCGCCACAGCTGGTGTAATTTCTGAGAATTTAGGTCCTTGGAGAGTTATATTTTATTCAACAATCATATGTGCCCTTTTCACATCATTAACTGTATTAGCAGCAAAAATACATTATGGGGTTTGTTTTGCTGCACGTTTTTTGGTCGGTTGGTTCGGGGTGAATAGTTCTTTCAGAAAATTTCTTCTTCTATTCTTTGTTTTTCCCAAATTAGGGCCTAGCATATCCAGCGATACAAGTTTTGATTGCTAGATGGGCACCACCAAATGAAAAAGGTAAATTTTTGGGCGCCCTAATGGGCAATACCATTGGTACAGTGATTTCATGGCTTGTAGTCGGACAAGTTACCGAATCAATTAATTGGGCATGGGGCTTTCATGTTTTATCAATTATATCCTTAGTATTTTGCATCGCTTTCTTTTTTCTTGCCGCTGATACTCCCGAGAAGCATTATTTTATAACAGACGAAGAGATAAATTACATTAAAGAAAGTCAACAAGGTTCAGTTACAGCTTCAAAGGTTCGTAAGGCTTAGTTCTATATTATTTTGGTGGAGTATTTCAGAAACTGGTAATTCTAGGGATTGCCACCTTATAAAAAAATTTTGACATCATGGCCATTTTGGGTGTTACAAGTCGTCCATTATGGCAACATATGGGGATTATACCTATTGATAACAAGTTGTCCGAAATTTATGGCCGAAGTTATGGGCTTCAAATTGAAAGAATCAGGAGCACTATCAGCATTACCGTATTTAGCTCGATTCATCTTTGGAATGATTTTTGGTACAATCGGTGATTACTTTAGAAAACACACAACTATACCGGTGATTTGGGTTCGAAAAGTCGCTGTTGTTTTGTGTAACTCAATCATCTAAAATTGTAGCCTTTTAATTCTATTGTTTGCAAATTTAGCCCACATTTTTCCTGGAATTTTTATGATTCTGATAATCACAGTTGGCTGTAATGCTGTGTATGTTGTCATATTTATGATCATATCGTTGGGTTTAAATGGGGCTATTGTTGTTGGACATCTGCAAAATCCTCAAGATCTAGCTCCGAATTATTCCGGAACTGTATTCTCATGGATAACTCTATTTGGTGCCACTTCCGGTTTTATTGTACCATCACTCAATGGATTCATCATTCAAGATCATGTTAGTTGACAATTACCAAATTTTGAACTAGTGTACCAAAAACAAAAAACAATCATGTTTCAGAACGGTCTAGCGGAATGGCATAAGATTTTTTTGATTGGTGGCGTCGTTTATATTGTTTGTGGACTCTGGTTTGTTCTCTTTGGTACTGCAAATTTACAAAGTTGGAATACAAAAGAAGAATGAATAATCGGATTATCCTTCAATTTTCACAACATTACAGAATTTTTATCAGCAACATTTTTTTCTCACAACAAATATTTATTGAGCCTCTAAATAATCTCTAGATAATCATCAAAAGTTATTTTTTTATTTTATTTTACACTAATTTAACTGAAATCTCGGGAATGGAATCAAAATTTCCATAAAAGCTCACAGATTTTTCACAAATTAAACAATTAGTCTCTATTTCAGTTAAACATGACTCACATCAAAATTTTTTTGGGTATTCACAAATATTCTTGCTTCTCTTGGAATTTTGTTCTGCTACAAAAACTTGATATCGATTCATGGTTTTTGATAGTTTTCAATCCAACCAGGTCCTCCAAAAAGTGAAAGTGCAACTTTTTTTTTCCAGAGCTTCCCAAAAAGCGAAAAACAATAAAACAATAGAGAGAAAAACCTGAAATACCGAGAATTAAAGCGAGAAAATTTCCACGCATTCAGTAGAAAAAAACTAGAGAACTACAATAAAAAACTATAATTTTCTTAAACCTTTCAAACAGAATTTTTGATTAGACTTGCAAATGTTTGACTAGTTTTTCCATAATCAGTAATTAATTCTATGAATAATCATGTGATAATTTTAGTAAATGATAATTATAAATTCAAATTCCATCGATATATTGTGACTATTTTTAGATTTTTAACTGGCTCTAAACTTTACAAAATTCGTGACAAAAAGACGTTCTCGAATTTTACCGTTAACTTATCTGCAAAAACTTCCAAGCAACATGCAACGGTTGATTTCCCGGAATCTCCAACAATCAAAATAAATCGAAGAAACCATCAACAATCAATTAAATATAATCGATCCATTGTTGAATAGACAACGAATAATAAAATATGAATGCT
The DNA here is from genome assembly GCA_037414795.1 of Stenodera caucasica. Classification (NCBI taxonomy): domain Eukaryota; kingdom Metazoa; phylum Arthropoda; class Insecta; order Coleoptera; family Meloidae; genus Stenodera; species Stenodera caucasica. Next base: position 10,985 of record JAZBGZ010000414.1, on the reverse strand, counting down.
AATTAGAAAAATCCATTAAAATTATCTATTTGCTATTGGAAATAATTGTCAATTTTGAAGGACGAATTTCCCCCAAACTTCCTCTATTCAATTGCGAATAAAATCGCAATTATCGCCAATATCCTCTAAAAACCGACTATAATTCCTCGAAAATAAACACAATAAAAATTTATCGATTATTAATAGTTATAAATTACGATAATATTAATAATAGAGCGCTAGAATAATTGGAAATATTTATTATAGGGATATTCAAAAAGCGCGCCCGATTCCCACCAATTATAATCGATGGTATACAAATATCGACGTTTTTGATTGGCTATCGCTCATATCACAGCTATCTTGGATGTTGTTCGAATTTTCTGAATAACCAAGATTTTCCTCTATTGTTAATCGGATTAATATTTAAATTGAGTAAATAATTTCAATTGTTAGTAATTGTTGGAAAGGTATGATAAGAATTTTCAATTGTCTGAGGGATAATAACAATAATAATAATACTTTTAATACTATTAATAATAGTAATTATAATCATGATAATAGAAAAATTGTTTTGCATATTTTCTTGTTTTTCCTTTTTAATCGACAGGTAGTGGTGGAAGTTGTAAATTTAGTATTAGGAATCTTCATTTCAGTCATAGATTTGGTCGTGTTGTTTTGTTGAATATTCGTGACAAATTATTATCAATTTGTTTTTTTCAAATGTTTAACATACATTCGGG
>JAZBGZ010000414.1:0-10199 GCA_037414795.1 Stenodera caucasica | reverse complement strand
TGTTTCGTCGCCTATATGTTGAGGGTGAACATGTCGATCAATTTGATAGCAATGGTGGAGCCATCGAGGATGAATTCCAAGAACAACATGCCCGAATGTGCCCTATTGACCAACGCAACATTAGAAATTGTCTCAACTGATAATCAACAACACTTGACGTCATTGCCGGATGTGAGTTTGCCGAAAATTTTAGCACCGTTGCGTTAATTATTAACGGTGATTTATGTTGGGAATTCCAGCACGGCGTCCGATTCGATTGGGATACGAAACTGCAAGGCCTGATTTTGGGGTCGTTTTTCTGGGGCTTCACCATCACCTGCATCCCGGGCGGTCTACTAGCGGAAAAATTCGGTCCGACTCGAGTCATTTTGGCATCGAATCTGGCAGCTGGGACTTTGACGATTTTGTCGCCGCTAATGGCGACTTGGCACCACGGTGCCTTGATCGCCTCCAGATTCTTAGTCGGCTTATGCGGGGTAATTTTCCGAAAATAACCTAAAATAATTATATATAGAAAATTGCTGATTCCAGGGCGTGATTTATCCGAGTCTCCACTGTTTGGTGTCCAAATGGGCCCCGCCTGAAGAAAAAGGCAAATTTGTGGGCGCCTTATTAGGCGGCACTTTGGGCACTGTAGTGACTTGGCCCTTATTGGGCATTATCATCGAGAATTGGGGCTGGTCGTGGTCGTTTTACATCAACGGAGCCATCGTTCTACTTTGGTCCATAATTTGGATCACTTTCGTCTCCGATAGTCCGGCCCTGCACCCGAGAATCACCGAACAAGAAAAACTCTACATCCATCAAAGTCTAGGCGATGCGATCAAAAAACATACAGTAAGATAAAAAAAATTTTTTGCTTTTCTGTTTAATTTGAATTTCCCAAAATTAGGGTCTACCGCCTTACGGAAAAATTTTCACCTCAGTTCCATTTTGGGCCTTAGCAATTCTGCACTATGGCAATCTTTGGGGCCTGTTCTTCTTGATGACAGCCGGGCCAAATTTCATGTCGACGGTGTTGGGCTTCAATTTGGGCAAAACTGGCATTTTGGCCGCCATGCCGCATTTAGCCCGATTGATTTTTGGCGTCATATTCGGCACTATCGGCGATTTCATCCGGAAACGTCGACTAATTTCGACGACTGTTGTGCGAAAAAGCTTCGTTGTTTTCTGTAAGTCCGAAAAATAGGCTTGTGTGTTGAAATTAATGATGTCCAAAATTTTAGCCCATTTTATTCCGGGTGCTTTATTATTGATTTTGAATGTTACCGGTTGTGATTATGTTTGGTCGATTGTTTTATTGACGTTCTCGTTGGGCTCAAATGGGGCTTCGACTTTGACGAATTTGCAAAATTCGCAGGATTTGGCTCCGAATTTCGCAGGAAGTTTATATGGAATTATTAATTGTGTTGGTAGCACTACTGGTTTTGTAACTACGCTAATTGTTGGATTGTTGACAGCTGAACATGTGAGTTTGGCGAAATTTTCGCCTTTATGCAAAGTTTCGGCAAAATAATAGTAATAATTATAATAATAAATTTCAGAATGGTCTGCATGAATGGCACATAATTTTCTGTATTGGGGCTGGCGTTTATTTGATCAGTGGCGTAGTATTTTGCATTTTTGGCAGTGCCGAAATTCAAAATTGGAACGAAATTGACGATAATACCAAAGATGGTATCGATAATCCGGCATTCAACAATACAAATAATGGCAAAAGTCTAGATCTGGAAAGTACGAAATTTTAGTTCCTCTATTTTATTAATTGATTGATTAATTAGTTTCAATTTATCAAATTATAAATTTAATTACCTAATTTTAAAATAAAATATAAATAAATAAGAGATGCTCAAATCTCAATTTTGTTAATAATAGATGATTATAATAATAAAAAATGATTGTCATAGTCAAGGTTTTAATCAATTGTTGACCGGATATGTGGAATAGTTTTGATTAAAGGTGCTATAATCACATGTCATGGAAATATTCGGAATCTCCTATAATTTACGATAAAAAAAATCAATAAAATCCAAGGACGATTATATTGAAAAATACATAATTCTGTTCTAATTATCAGTAAATGAGGATATCAATTTACGTATTAATTTACTGACTTTGACCTTCATTGATGATCATAGAGTAATTATGTAGAAACAACTTTTTCCTATGAATTTCGCAATGTTTTCGTTACGTCAAGATAATTCGACCTAAGTCGCCTTACAGCGATCAGATGGTGCGAATTTATCCTAAACTTAATTTTTTGACTCATTGTTGCCAACTGTGAAGCTCTCAGATACTTGCAGATGCTCCATAAGTCTACTAATTGGCTTTTGAACAAACGTCAAAATAACGTGACATTAGTTGTATCAACTTTTGGCAATTAGCACTTGTGACGTAATTTCTCAGAAAAATAAAAAACTCTTGACTCTCAGATACTTGCAGATTCTTCATGAGTCTACCAATTGGCTTTTGGTCAAACATTAAAATAACGTGAAATCGGGTATTTCAACTTTTGGCAAATTGCATTCGTGGCGTAATTTCCGAGCCTCAAATCCTGAGTCTTCTGAGTCCTCTGAGTCTATTTTCTCACATTTTGAACTACCAGTAATGGAAAGAGGTTAAAATAATGCAAAATTATATCTAATTAAGGACCCTTCAGCAATATCACCAAAGACAAATAGAGATTTTGAGATTCTCTCTGGGGAGGACGAACTGAAAGTCAAAATAATTTGTAAAGAGAATAATTAGCCAATATAATTTATATCAGAATAAATTGCTAAATTCACGAAAAACAATTGGAAATAAATTTTTTATTACCCTAAAATTTTCATTATAAAGTTGTTTGTTTCGTGATTTTTAATAATTTATTATTCCAAAATCTCGAATCAACAACACTCTGAGTAGAAGTCAAAAATGAAGCTACCTTTCCCACTTCTGATGATTCTTCTAAATTTCGGTAAGTAATTATCTCATTTGTGAATAATTCCAAAATTAATCGGCATTAATTTCGTGAATTTCCTTCTCTAATCTGCGGGAAAACTATCAGAGGAAGAAAACAGTCTGCGTATTTTTGGCGGCAAAGACGCCAAGCTCGGTCAATTTCCCTATCAAGTCTCAGTTCAGGCATTGGGTTATAAGTTATATCATCATAAATGCGGTGGGTCTATCTTAACGCCTGATTGGGTTTTAACAGCTGCTCATTGTAGAGTTTTCCCAATTGAAAACTACCAAATTGTCGCTGGAATTGTGAAATTGAATGATCAAGGTTCTCAACGACAAGACAGACATATTACGGAATTTCTGATTCATCCAGGTTATTCTCGGTAAGTTGATCAAAATCGGGTACATTTCTGATTGAAGATTGATTTTCTTATTTTCTAGTCTAGGACATCATGATGATATTGGATTGATACATTTAGTCAAACCTTTCGAATTTAATGAGTACGTGAAGTCCATAAATTTACCAGAACGAGGAGTCAAACCGACTGGAGCTGCTGTAGCCTCCGGATGGGGCGCCATTGATCAAAATGCCCGTATTTATCCAAACACTATGCAAACTATGGAAGCTGAGGTCCTTGATGATGAAGGTGAAAAATAAATTTTGATTGAAGCAAAGCTTCACACTTTTGATTGTTCTCAGAATGCTACTTAGGTAATCAAGACTACGATGAAGACAAGATTTGTACTGGTCCTCTTTACAATCGAAGTGTTTCTATGGGAGATAGTGGTAGCCCAATAGCTCAGAATGGCCAAGTTGTTGGTATAGTTTCCTTTGGTAGTATCCCATGTGCCACCGGATTACCCATGTACCACACAAGAGTCAGCAGCTATATCGATTTTATTGAAGGAATCATTAAAAAATAGGGAAAAAACATATTTTGTAACTTTAAATTGACTCAAATAAATAACATATGTCGAAAATAGTGCTTCTCAATAGATCCCAAAAATTCACCCAAAACTTCGATTTATGATCAGTGAAGCTAAAATATCAAGAGCATCTCTTATTTTTGCTCAGGACAATGCTTATTGATGCCTCCAAAGTGATTTTGCGATCTGCTTCTAAAGTAAAGTCCTTGAAGTTATGCGCAACGAGATCATCAAGTATGCCTCATTCTTTCTCACTCTTCACCAATGCTTCCAAAATATTTAACAAAAGTTCCACAACTCTTTTTTAGTAGTAAGGCCTTCTAAGCAGCATAAAGAGCCTACAATGGCTTGGAAGCTAGCAAAGAAATTATTTCTGTTGATCAGAAAATTATGCTCAGGAATATGAGAGAGAGGCAAAAAGCATACTTTCTCTCTCTGGTCAAAATTGATAGGTATACAATGACCAATTAATTGGAGTATTGTGGAAAAATATTCGACAATAACATGGTAATTATTAAAAATAATCTATTGTTAAATTTTTATTACACCAAACAATTCTTATATTAAACATTTTGAGACTCAATATAAATGCTGCACATTTTTTGTATCGATCTTCATTCAAGTATTTGACAAGATGCTGAAACAATTCCCACAATTATTATTGATCTCATCAATTCTCAGTAAGTTCTATTGTTCATTTGTCGAGTAATAATTGACTTTCGTGAGTTTTCTCAAGATTTTATTGCGACCATCGATCCACCTTCTCTTATCAAAGAGCATGATGTTGAGCGTGGACAGTACCCTCACCAAATTTCCCTTCAATTAATGTGTACAATGAAAAAATATAATACTTGTGGTGGTTCCGTATTATCAACGAAATGGATTTTAACAGCGGCTCAATGTCTATTGTTTCGCGTTGAAAAGTTTGAAGTCGTAGCAGGACTTTTGAAATTGAGCAATTTGGATTCTGAGCGACAAGCGAGAAAAGTCCGGCAATTCATCATCCATCCTGATTTCAATATGTGAGTTAATCAATGATTTTCCGAATCTAAGATTCTCAGAAGTATTCTTTTCTTTTTAGTAATTTTACTGAAAGCATTGTACTCAATGATATTGGCTTAATAGAATTAGATCAGCCCTTGCAGTTTAATCAATATATCCAACCGGCTAAATTACCGGAAAAAGAGTTTGAAGTAAGTGGAAAAGCTACAGTCTCAGGTTGGGGTGCTCTCATAATTCGAGATGACCTAGAATCGTCGAAAACACTTCAAGCGGGAAATGTGACTATTGTCCCAAATGATGGTAAATATTTGATCCTGAGCCATATTGAGACTCACTTACTTTCATCAGTCATCAACTATACTCATCTATATCCTGATCCTGAGTGTGGTTTCACAGTTTTTAATCCTTGATTCAGATGTGAATATCGCCTTCAAACTTTTGATTTATTTCCCAAACTTCACTTTAGACTTATTCCTGATGTAAAAGCGTTAATTTCTATTTTGTTTCAAGTATGCAAGGCATTTTACGGCGACTCTTTTGATGTGGAGAAACAAATTTGTTCCCAAGACGTAAATTCGGCGATAAGTGCTCATTGGAGTGATACTGGAGGTCCTCTGACCCAAAATGGAACAGTTATTGGTATAGTTTCATGTGGAATAATGATGTGCCAGCCAGAAAAACCATTCGCTTATACAAAAGTCAGTAGTTATATTGATTTCATCCAACAATATGTTCAATAGAAGCTTTTTGAACGAAACAATAAATTATTGAGCATTGATCATGCTGTTTTTTTCCTCAAATAAATGCTCAATAGGCTCACAATGGATGCTCGTGTTTCTTGAACAGGCTCAGATTCCCCTCAAGCATATATTCTTTTCTAAAGGAGAATGTCGATTATTCTAAATTATAAATAATCAAAATCTCTTCACTATAAATCCACAGATTAATATCGAGATACGAAATTTAATGAGCAATTAACGCAAAAACAATGGAGAATGAAACTATAAAAAAAAACAAACAAACAAATGAAATAATCATAAAAAATTATAATAAAATATACCAATGATAAATTAGATTCCAATTGTTACCAAATTAAAAAACAATCGTCGATATTCGACAGTTGAGATAATTCGTATCCTTCAGCATTTTTTCAGCTGATAATAATAAATTAGGTATTGAAGCTTCAGAGTAAAAATATGGCCAAAATTTTGGGAAGAGTTTCGTATCATTAACGTATGCAAAATGACTCAATCATAAAAAGTTTTTATTTCAAAATTATGCTTTCAACGCCGTCAATTTTCGATTGTTAGTTTTTAATCGAGCATAACTCTCAATATAAAAACTTCACATTTTGATGGATCTCTACTCAAGAGCTGGTGAAAATGTTGGTGCACCTCTTACAGTTATTGTCTATTTTATTGATTTTGAGTGAGTATAAATTTTGGGATCTTGATTAATAATCCAGTAATTCTCCTCCAAAGATGTTTTGGCTAAGTCACAGTCAAAGTCTGACGATGAAGTGAAAGCTAAACTCGGCCAATTTCCCTACCGCGTCTCACTTGAACTACTTTTTGACACTGGATACTACCTATATGCATGTGGAGGCTCTATAATATCGAAAAAATGGGTCTTGACAGCTGCTCATTGCTATGGATATGAACCTGAGTTATATCGAATCGTTGCAGGAGTCATCGAAGAGAATGCTAGAAATCCTGAGCGACAAGAAAGGAATATTGTTCAAATAATCACCCATTCTGATTTCAAAATGTAATTCAATCGATTATGATTCAATTGATTATCTCTCTTTTTGTTTGATGTTTAGCAATGATTACTATGATCAAATTAATGATGTTGCTTTGATTGAATTGGATAAAGCATTGGAATTCAATCAATATGTTCAAGCGGCTAAATTACCAGAACAAGGATTTGAAGCTACTGGACGAGCTAATGTCACAGGTTGGAAACAAGGCTATAATGTAACTCCGCTCCAACAGGGGGAGTTAACTATTGTTTCTGAGCTAGGTGAATATATCGATAATACAATTGAAGGCAAGATCCTGAGCAATCCGTAGTTTATGATCCATATCTTGCTCTGAGCTCACTCATGCTTGATCCATGCTTACAATTTGGACCTCTGAGCAAAATTTCTCTCATTCAATTGCATTGTGATCAGAAATTGTAATAGCGGTATTATTTCTGTTTTTGTTTCAAGTATGCTCGATCTTCTATGGATCCCGTTTCAATAAACAGAAAAATATTTGTACGGATCTAGCAGATCTCCAGTTTGGTAGTTGTTGGGCTGACACTTTGACCCAGAATGGTACACTTATTGGTATTTTGAAATATACAAAAACGTCTTGCTTAAGTTCTAGGCCAAATGTTTTCACAAAGATCAGTCAATATATGGATTTTATTCATCAATATGTCAAATAGAATGTAACAAAAATTTTCAAATAAATTTCAATAAACTACCTCATGTTTGTTTTTCAATAATGTTGATAATTTAGATTTTTTGAGCTCAGTTGCTCTGCCAAAATGCCAAATTGATCGAAATTGCTGATTTTGTTGTAGAAAATCTATTTGGCTGTTGATTCATTGATTTTGCTCGCAATTCTTTCTGGATTCCATGACAAATTTTTACGAACAATTAAATTTTAAGCAAAAACAATTATAAATTCAGAAAACAAGACTCCCATCTTCTTGGAATAATAGAAGATGATGTTAGTGATCAAATCCCGATTAGTTGTTTTCGTTAAATATTTAACGACCCAATTTTTGAATGAGTTTGATTGTGGGGAAAATATTCGTCAATTAAGACGATTTATGTTCCATTATTTATTATTTATGCCAGCAAATATTTATAATTTCCAATATAAAAGCGACGTGGTCTAAATTCGACAACCATTTAATGATTGATCGAGATGTTGAAAGAACTCTTCCAATTATCATCAATTCTGATCATTTCCAGTGAGTATCAAATATGCCATCATAATTGATGATATCCTGACTTTTCGACCTAGATTCCGTTGTTTTGGCCGCTATACTGCCGAAAATCGTCAATGGACGTGATGCTGAACGTGGCGAATTTCCTCACCAGGTCTCAATCCAATTGAGTTTTGCTGATGTCTTCATTCATAGTTGTAGCGGCTCGATATTAACACCAGATTGGATTTTATCAGCTGCACATTGTTTCGACTCGTGGCCTTATAAGATTGTGGCGGGCATTTTGATGTTGAACGATTCGAATCTTGAGCGACAAGAGCGACAAATCAAACAGCTCATTATCCATCCTGATTACTCGAAGTATACAGATCGGTCATTTTCCAAGAATTGAAAATAGTTTCAAGAGATTTTTTTGTAGCAATCAAACATTCAACACTTATAATGATATAGCTCTAGTTGAGCTAGATCAGCCATTGGAGCTCAATAAATATGTCGAACCAATCAAATTACCGGAAAAAGGGTCCGATTCAAGTGGATTAGCGACGATCTCGGGTTGGGGACGGCTTAAAAAGAACGGGGTCAGAGAACAAAATACTCTACAAACGGCAGAAGTGACCATTGTTCCGGGTGATGGTAAATATCAAAATTCTCGTGATCGTGATTTTTGATTAAGTCTTATTGTTTTTCTCTACTCTTGAGTCTGCGAGCAGGTGTATGGTACCCGTTATGTTGAAGAGCAAAATCTTTGTACAGAACAAACGTTGATTGGTCCATCTGTTTGTTATGGTGATAGTGGTGGTCCTTTAGCCCAAGATGGTAAGATTGTTGGTATTGTGTCATGGGGCCAAGATCCATGTGCGTCAACATTTCCGAATGTTTATACAAAAGTCAGCCAGTATTTGCCTTTTATTTTGAAATATATTGAATTTAAAGAAGATGATACATCGAATTAAAGTTATCATTAAAATTTATTCTACTCAAGTTGTTGATAAATCTTTCCATCTCTAAACAAGCTGTTATTATATCGATTTTATTAGACAATACCTATATTAAATAAAATTAAATAAAAAAAAAACAATAAATCATCGAATAATGGTTAAATAAACTATAAATTGGAGCAAAATTAGTATTTCTGTTATTCACATTATTTCGATATAATTATAATTATGGTTAATGTATTGGCAATTCGGTTGAACCAAGCGAATTCGTATATTCTCCTGAGCTTCTCTCGTGAGTCAATTTCACGAAGATCAGTCAATCAAACAACGAGTAGGTGTAAAGTGGGGAGATTTCCTTCCAATCTTGAACCGCTCCGCTAATATCCCCCCTCTCAATTCATCTGAGTCTCCATCTCTTCCGTTTTCTGATTGGACGTGATTCGATAACCACTCTCCCCACTCGTTTTCTCTGAGTTTTCTGTAATTTTGAGTTATATGGGCAAGAATCAGCTACTATGTCATTATGTTACATTATTTTAGAGATCATTCATTAGGTCCAGATCTAAATATTTGATTTAATATCCAATGTTCATTGAGACAGTTTTCTATGGTTGATTGCGAGCAATCAATTGAAAGATTACACAAATAATGATAGATTGTGTATTATTTATTATCAGAAACAATTTTTCGGATCCAAGAACTCCACATTTTTTGGAAAATCTTCATTCGAAAATTTGCCAGAATGCTAGAATAACTCTTACAATCATTATGAATCTTATTAAATTCCGATAAGTTTAAGTCTCGTATTTTTGATGATAAGACTTAATTATCCATGAGAATGATGCTAAATTCAATCTAGCGGAAGCTCTTCACATGAAGAGATCTCCTTTGAATTGAGACTTGTGAGGAAACTTCACCAGGTAATTCACAATGGATCATTTATAAAACGATTGTGTAATTTCTGTTGAAAAAGTGGACTCGCGAGAACAACAAGAAAGAAAAATTGTTTTTGATAATAAATAACTTAAATTGGAACATTAATCAGTTGATCGTGTAACTAAATATAAAACAAAAGCACCAAACAATTGAGGATAAAATACTAGAAAATTACATATAATCGATTTCGAAATAAATAACAATTTTACTTATGTTTGCGCTTTAGAAGTTATACTTACTTATTTAGCTTACATGAATAAATATAAATTATTATACAGAGTGATTCAAATTCGAGGGTCACCATGGGGAACTTAGTTATCTTAAGTCCTAGACCTATGGTTCAAGATTGACAACGTTGCTAAATTTTATGCTCTTCAATTGCCAAAAAACTAAAATCCGTTTCTTCAGTCACATCTATCTGAGAACTGTTCACAAATTATTGAAGAGCATAAAATTCAGCCATTTTGTCGAATTTACACCATTGGTCTAAAACTTGAGATAACTGAGATCCCC
>JAZBGZ010000413.1:11418-47337 GCA_037414795.1 Stenodera caucasica | reverse complement strand
ATTTATCACAAATTTAATACTTTTTGTCATTTTTTTTTATTGAAGTATCTATTTCATAAAATTTCGGTCTCAACTTATGAATGAGAAACTTAAATCTATCAAATTGAAAACAATTGACAATATTGTAACACAAGATTATTCGTTCTTGTCATTTATAATGTTTTATTTTCAATTTGAATGTTTTAATGATTCTAAAACTCGATTCGGGATTCATTAATTTTATTGATCATCTGTCAGTTTTTTGTAAGGATTCTGAAATAATTTGATCGAAAATTCCAGATGTTCACTCCTCGTTAAATGATATCTTGTGGATTTTTTATTGTATTCTATGTTTAGAAGGTGGAAAAAAACCCAATTTGATTAGAAAATGTAGAATTCTTGCTATATGGGTGAATTCTATTTTGTTTCGTTTCACACTTCTCTGTTTTTAGTTCACAATATTATTATTACTTTTTTAGTGTATAAAAGAAGTAGGATTTCAACTCTTGTTATCTTAACAATTTCCAAATTCTCATTGTTGTTGTTGATGTTTTGTCCAACCCTCTAAAAGCCTTTATCACACCCTACCTTTCACATTGTATTAGATATAGAAAACAAATTTGTGACTTATAATAGAAAAAATAATCAAAATATCTATTTTTTTTGTTCATTAATTCATCAGGAATTTAGACACAAAACTAATTGCTTTGGTTTATTCATAAAAAAAAATTAATTTTTTTGTTAATAGTTTCATTTGTTCGAAATTAGTGGTAGATTGTGTGTTTCAATCAATTATCTATCTTGACAAATTGCATATTCTGTATCATGGTTGATTGCACTGAAACGAAAATTTGATTACAGAAAATCTCCAATAAAAATCAGTCAATCATTAGAGAAAAAAAAGCATCGCTTTTAATTGCAATTAATTCCACAAAAGAGACGATTTTTTCAGGTCTTTTAAAATCGCAATAATATTGTAACGCATGCGCTAGTTACGTCATCTATGACGTAAAGATCTTTCAATGAAATGAGAGCGCTTTTTTCGTTTTTGATCGATTTTTTTTCTAAATTATCCTACACAATCACATTTATTTTTTTCTTTTCTTTTTATTTTTATTTCTATCTTGTGACACTTCACATGTTTGGGTGGGAAACTTTAATCTAAACGTCACTGGATATCTGTTTGTCTTGAATGCTAGAAAATAGTTTGTTCCAGTCGGATAATCTTTCAATTTCGTGAAAATATCCACAACTATTTTATGTCACAACATAGATTTGCACCTTATTCACAGATCCAATGTTCTTAAGTCCGATTTGATGTTGTTGAGTACGACTTGAATTACATCCAACATGAAAAATTATTTCGTTTTATCTCTGATTTAAGTCATTGTTAATCTAATTGTAGTCTTAATGATTGTAATTTTGCATCTCTAACATCGCTTCCATTTCTATATGAAGTCATAAAGTGATGAATAGAGATTGTTATCATTGTGATGACTTAAGTCGCTCTCAATTCAATTATTACTTAGTGATTTCTGATGAACGTATACTCGATATTGATCACCTACAATTCAAATCATACTGAAGATAGGAAATTATTGTTTCTTATCTTTGTTGTGATTTAAGTCGTTTTAACGTAAACATAGAAATTATTCTTTCTTATCTTTGATGCGATTTAAGTCGTTTTTAAAATGTAATTGTAACAACTTTAACGATTTTAATCAAAAAAAGTTTCACCTGCTATTTCCTTCATGTCTCTTCCTATTCTATTTAAAGTCAAAAGGTTAACTCGTACAATTTCAAAGTAGGTCGATTCCAATGCACATTCAATATTATATGAAAAATAAAATTTCTTATCTTCGTTGTCACTTAAGTCAACTTTAATTACACTAAGCATTGAAAATTATTTTCTTTTATGATTGTGATGTAATCCTATTAGAAGTCATACAGTAAAAGTAGACCGACTCCATCCTTTATACAAACTTAAGGATAGAGATTACTATCTTTTTTATGACTTAAGTCACTCCTAGTATTAACAGTGTTAATTGATTTCATGCTTAAAGCAGTTGAATACGACTCAAATTACACTAAATCTAGGAAATGAATCTTACTAATCTTTGTTGTGATTTAAGTCGTTCTCTAGCAAATTGTAGCCTTAATGATTGTTATCATACAAATTTTGCCTTGTCTCTCCACGTCCTCTTCTATCCTATAAGAAGCCTTAAGGTTGTTTGAATATTTTGTAATAGATATTGAAAAATGAAGATTTCTATCTTTGTTGTGGCTTAAGTCTTTTTCAGTTTTAACAATAAGATGAACAAGTAGCTTTGAAATGTATTTAGTGATGTTTCCATTCATTGTCTCCACATCTTTTTCTATCCTACCAAAAGACTTAAGTAAGCTATATGACTTATGTTGTTGAATAGATCTTAACTGCTGACCTCTATATTTCTAATACGAATGCAATGCATCAAATCAAATTAAAAGATTTAAACAGTATTCTTTTGTTTCTATGTGATATTCATATCACTAAAAGCTATTGTTGGTAGTAAAATATATATTTACGAGCGACTATTAAAGCTGATAGTCTTTTATTACAACTACCATCACAGACATGATCTCCATCATAAATTATTTTGTTGACGTCATGTGTACTTTGTCAGATCAACTCTTCAAATATAAATCCTCTAATGATACCAACAATAAAAAATTAAACTAAACTAAAATCATAATTATTAAATATCAAATTTTCACACACAGTTTTAATATTATTATTTTCCTTTCGATTTCTGTTAGTTTTGTGTCTAATTAAGGGTTGATAAATCAAATTAAAGTATGCTACTAACCAAACAATCTCCTACAGCTATAATTTTACCCGTTTAATTAGTAAATGTTCCTAGGTAACTTCCTATATTGAGGGGTGAGAATTGAGAATGAGTAGGTAAACTTCATCTGTAAATGTGCAGAAGATGAAATAAATTGTCTCAAATCTGTTAGAAGGGTGGTTTAATCTTTAGTGTTATTAGTGGTGGCGGTGGTGAGGGTTGTGTGTTCAAAATAAAAAAAAAAAATTTTGGTGGTAAAATTAAATTTAATCGCTTACAATAATTTTGATCCATTTACATTTGTTCATTAATCCTCTAAAGTTGGTTATAGTAGATTTTCTTATTTAACCATTGATAAATCTTAATTGAATTATATTCAAATGTTAATTAGTTTCTCTCAAGATTGATTGTTGAAAGTATAGTAAAAAATTTTTGGGTTTCACCAAATTCTTCCACCCTTGAAGGATTCCAAGTATCGATAAGAATAGAAATAGATGTCATCTCATTGAAGCGGAGGTAGTTTTCTACTTTTCGTCTCTATCATCTAATGTTGGGAAATTTTCTCTATATTCGCACATTTTCTATTATTACTGATATCGACGAGCTTAACGATTTTTTTGCTGTTGTGTTGGGAGAATTGTCTGAAAATTCTCCACCAAAATGATGTCTTCTAGATTATTATTTTTGACTCGTATTGTTGGTATTATTATTCTAGACACGTAGAGAATATTTCATCTGGTGATGATATAGAGTGTAATTATCTAGATTTTTTATTACTAGTCAAGAATTTGCATTTTTCCCAATAGTTTTTGCTTCACGTAACTATTTGTCATTTAGATCCAATTTTTTTTTTCGTTCAATAAAATAAATTATATTTCGGTTGGAATGTGATTTTGTTCACAACTATTGGAACCTTTTTTTTTTTGTTGATGACCTACAATTTTCTCTTTATTCTCAATTTTCCTTGTCATCAATATTTAACTTGATTAGTTGTGAGTGATTCTCAAACAGTGAGTAGATATTTCGAAATATTATAAAACTGACTCAATTTTTCACTATGAAAGAGTTGATGATTCTTCTTAGTCATGAAAAATGACTATTTTCACAGAGTAGAAATAGAGATCTAATATTTGACGACATTTTGGGAGATCTACTACAAAACAGACCAGACCAGACCAGACTAGCTCAGTCCAGACCAAACTAGACCAGACCTGACTTAACTTAAGAGACTCCATATCTTTAAAAAAAGATGTGCATTATTATTTTGTATTGAATCTTGCTGCATGTTTTCTATTGTGGAATTTATTCTAATTGGATTTTCTCAATTGAGTTTTCTTGTAGGATTCATTACAGTGAGATTTCTCTCGAATGCTCTCTTTAAACAAAAGAAAATTGAATTGAAATGGTCATTTTCGTTGAATATTGAGCTTACAAATTTCGTACATTTTTGACATTTTCTAGTTGCCTTATCACAAATTGTTCTAATAAAAAGTCTCTAGAGAAAATGGTAAATATGAAACATTTTGTATAACTACTTCCATTTTGTTTTAATTTCATTATAACATGATAACCTAGTACACGTACGTCGATTTTTTTTTCTCATCAGATAAATACTAAAGTTTTATGTCTTTATCGTATCTTTTTCGTCTCAAACAAATGAAAATGAATCGTATCAACATGGATGGAAAATCGTTATAATACAATTTTAGTGAAATGAGAAAATCTCATCTCAAGTTGGCTATTAAAAAAGAAAGATCCAAAGATCGGTTCTTTCTTTTCTTCATTCATTAAATTTGTGACGATTCTAAAGTAGCGTTCACATTGTACGATTGAAATGCAAAAAAAAAACCGGTTTCTAGTTCATAAATGTCATCTTTATTGTGGTTTGAGTCTCACTCAATTTCAAAATCTCGTCTCATTTTTTTACCATTATCATTTATGTCTCTTCGATAGATTATTTTTTGTTTGGATAAAAAATAAAATATTTATAGCTTAGAACGGGATTCACCTTTTTCTTTTGTATATGGAGATTTTTGCAATTTCTCTAAATCATGTAAATATTGTTGAATTTGTGCTGATAACCTATTTAGAAGACTCTCTAATTCAATTTTATTCGTTTTTTTTTCATTTTACCGAACACATTGTTAGTAATATAAAGACTGAGATTTTATTATCAATTTTTTTGAAGAAGTCAACCAACAAAAAAAATTTTAAAACAAGTGCTTTTTTTCTTGAATGTTAAGTGTTGTGTGTTTGAAACTTTCATGGAGTTTTTGGACGGACTCAGACATAATAAAACTCTTTCTAGATTTTTATCACAATCTTTGTAAGTATTTAGTTAATTTGTTTTTTCTGTATGTATCTAAGTGAAATTAATTGAAAAATTAGAAACTAATTAGTTCATCTTATTAGTCTTTAGCTTTAACTTCAATTAATTAGCTAGTGATTTAATCCTTACCATGTTTAACGGATTCAGATCAAATTCTAATCCTACATTAAATTCTTATCTTTATCATCATTAACTCGATTACAATCGTATATTTGAAAGTGATGATGATAAAGATAGAAATTCGATTATTGAATATTATATTTACTAGATGGTTTAGGAAATTGCCTATAAAATTCCTATTATCGATAAGTTCACTTCAAATTTACAAAAGAATAATGATAGGCTATCAAACTTTCCTGTTTCTCAAATAGGGGATCACCAAAAGAATGTTTGTTTTCTTTGAAGAGTGATTGTGACTCAATTGATCTCCAATGATGAAGGAGTTAGAGGATCACGATGTTGGTTCGCTTCCTTTAGAAATCGATGATACTTAAGTCATTTACTTTGAGGCTCCGAAATTACATTAATGAAGAATTTGAGACTCAATCTTTAGTGATGTAATTAAAAAACATCGTGATCCTCTATTTGAGGATCTAGATGATATCTAAGTATACTATAAGTTCGTTGAACTGATAGGAAAGTTAAGTCATGTCTTTAAGTCTTTGAGTAAAGAATCGAAATCGAATCTTGATCCGTAAGCAATTTATTCTTAGTCATTGAACTTAAGGATCAAGATCTGGAGCGAAACTAATCTTGATTTTGCTATTTGAAGATTGGAACTATATTTGAATAGGGTTTTAGATATAAACTTACTAATAAAGTCAAATAACGGAAGTTCATCCGTAGTAATTGCTATTGAGTAAGGCTTATTTAGAATGGAAATAGTGTAGAATGTGTCCCTTGTCAAGCTTAAACTTGTCTGAACAATCCATTTAACAATATCCAATTAAAATCCGTAAGGTTGGTGTTTTATAGATTTGTTGTTTTTTTTTTTTGTCTCTATAATTGAGCATCAACTGTTAAACAAAAAAAAAAAGGTTTAAGTATATTGTTTTGGAACCAATGATGATAAAGATTATATATTTCCAGTAAATAGGCGAATCGATAAAATAGAGGGTTGTTGTCGAGAATGTTGATGGGAAAGGATGAATAATTGAGTCTTGTCAATTTGTCAGAGAGAAAAAAAATATTCCAGTCAAAATCATTCAACAACAATTCCAGCAATTTTTTCTTGAATTTTTTTCATATTTCCAACAAACATCAGAATTTATTTCAAATTAACTTTGTTGTTTGTTATTTTCCCAGTTTTAATGAAATTTGTATATCTCATTGCACATTAACAATAACAATTTGTCCCAAAAGATTACCAAATTCTCTATGGAGTTTTTTTCCATATGATATTTATATCTCAAAAACATTTGAATTGTTCACTTTATTTAAAATTCGAATTTTTAACCTCTAGAGAAGTAGATTTATTCATTACAGATTTTACAGATCGAAACCATATTTTGTAGAGTTCCTATATCCCGATTTTTGGCTTCAATTCGATTC
This sequence comes from Stenodera caucasica, assembly GCA_037414795.1. NCBI lineage: Eukaryota > Metazoa > Arthropoda > Insecta > Coleoptera > Meloidae > Stenodera > Stenodera caucasica. The sequence continues at coordinate 40,653 of JAZBGZ010000413.1, read as the reverse complement.
AAGGAATCAAAAATTGAAAAAAAACATGTGAAAGTTTCATTTGTGGAAAAATATAGAGCTACAAATAGGATTCTTTACACTTTCACTCTATAAAGATGACAAAGTTCCATAATCAATTTGTGAACGAGTTCAGATTAAGTTTCAATCTGCAGTCCAGTTCTCATCTCTATTGAAGCCCAAATGGCTATAAATAAGGGTCCTCTTCAAATTGAGAGAGCGCTTGAAACACTCAGTTATCGACTTCAGAGGATTCGAAACTTGACTAAAAGAATGAGGGATTTAGATGAATATAGATGTCTCTAGTATTATAAATAATAATCGAAATAACAATTTGCAATTGATAATGAGGATAGAATTCGGTGGAGGATTATGATTTCTTCCGAATACGATAATCAAAATAATTTCGAATATTTATTGATTATTTTATAATCAAATGATTTTTCGTTTTTATTATTTTCCATTAAAATTCCAATCTCTTTTTCTCTGAATTTTTCTCGTTCTAATTTAATTAATTCGTCATTTGTTACGTTGAAAAAATAATTATACAGTCAAGATTAAAATCGAGCATGGCTCTTTGATCATATTTTGAAAAAGACACAAATTTTTCATTTTATATTCTCTTATTCTTTGATCTTCTAATCTTTTGTTTTGTGTGTAAAAAAAAAAATATTGATCATAGATTGAGATAGAAAGATTTAATTCGTAAGTCATCATAGAGACAGTCAAGTTAGAAACTAGACTTAAGACAATCGAACTAGACTTAAACAAGATTGTTTTTTGAGTTTTTTTTGAATTTCACGAAATTCCTCTACTGTAAGTCTTCTTAACTCTAGTGTAACTTAAGTTGTTAGTGCTTAAAAGTGAGGACAAAACAATTAATTAACAATTTACTGTTTCCATTCAAAGGCTTTTAAAATACGAATAAAAACCAATTCAATTTTCCAACGTACAAAATTGAAATTTTATCATTACAAAAATTTATCATAGTAATGAATTTTTGATGTATTGAAGCCGGAATTAGAATATCAAAAAAAAAAAAATAATTTAAGCAAAACAAAAATCGACTTTATTATCATTTAATAAAATTACATAAAAGAACAAAAATTTTTTGTTTTGCTTGTGTTTTTTTTTTGTCCAGCGGATCTCGAAATAACCGGATATAAGCTCAATATCAATAATCTTTTGTTATTTTTTCAATTAAATGTTTGAAATTGTGTTTTCGATATATCTTCTTCTCTTTCTTCTTCTTCTTCCTCTTCTAGATAATGTTTTATTTAGGATTCTGGTTGAGAATTTCTTGTCTTGTTGATTTGTTTTTTTGTCTCAGCACCATAATATTTATTTATAGATTGTTCTTTTTATGTATCTTTGTTTCTTTTGTCTTTTTATTTTATTATTCCAATGATACAAACAAGATGAAACAAGTGAATTGAATCCGGAATTGAGTTGCAAACCAATTTAACCGATGAGACTAACAAAAAGTTTTCCAACAATTAAATTGTAAAATCGTAATGATATTTTATATACAGCTAGTTACACTCAATCTAATGGCATTGGATCAATTGTCTCTTTCTATCATACAGATACACTTATGATGGTAGTTTCTCATTTTAAATCCTACAAAAGTATTTGTCTCAATTCGTAGACAAATAGATGGAGAAAAACTTGCTATCTTTATCGAACTTAAGGTAATTGTTCGAGATAGCTATATTAATCTTATTCTACGAATCCCATAGAACTAATACTCATCAACGGCTTTACAATCTCTATATCTCGTTATTACAGATAGAGAGAAGTTAGAAGGGTTGAAAAGGGTTTACTTGAATTGTTTAGATAGGGTGTGTTTATGAATTTTCTGTTTCAAGTTTAAATTGTGGAAAACCACCCTCAAATTGATCCCTAAACTTGAGAACACCCTTTCTACAAGTGGCTGTGTTAAAATTTCAAATGAAGAGATAAATGTCTCCTATTATTCATAATTCTTTATATTATAGTCTGTTTTAATTGGTCAGAAACTGTTCTTAGTTTAGTCGTAACTATTTACGATTTGTAACAATTATAGTTGGTAAGCCTGACTCGAGTAATTTCACTTAATTAATTTTGACTGAATTTCAAGTCTAACGTATTGATGAATGTTCTCATTAAATATTTTGATTATTTAGGGTATTTTTTATATGTTATTTATGACAACTTAACTGAGATTTTTGTCTCGTTAAAGTTTTATAGTTGCTATAAATATTGTTATTTATCATTTAGATTTGTCCTTCTCAATGTCAAATATAGTTATGTGTATATATGTGTGTCTGAACGACGAGTAATTTATCTCTAAACAAAATTACCCCATCTTTAATAACAGACATTTGGAATAATCCATCGTCTAGTCTCGTCTGGGATTCGTTTTTTTTCCTGTCTATTTATTCAACCATACGAGACGTAATTTACCCCCGTTTTATTATTCCTCTCATACAACAAGAAATATTAAAGTTGTCGTCTACACATTATTTTTTCTGTATTAAATATCAAATTTAGAATGGATGAATTCAATTTTTGGAAAATTCGATAATCCACAAAAGTATCAAAAAACTGATGTTATTCTATATTTTATTATTTATTTATAGGATATCTTTCTTATAATTTTCCTGTTTCTTTTGATAAATATTCTTGGACAGGATAATTATAACAATTTTAAAATCCATATTTGAGAGAACTACAGTCTTTTGCATCTATTGTACATTTAGTTTTGCTCAACTTATTGTTCAAAGTCAAAATCATAAGAAAAAAACGTGACAGAAAACTAAAAAGCGTAAGCTTTTATCTTCTATGTTCTATTTTTCATCAATTGTTTCCATACCTTTTCACATCATATTTCTCTATAATTTAATGATATGAATCGAAACTGACGTTTATTATATAGAAAACTTTTCAATCATAAAAGAAATATTCAAATTTATTCGTTTTGATAAAAATTAATGATTTGTGTGAACAGTCAAAATTACCATGTTAGATATTGAAAAATGACGTTAGAAGACATGTATAAATTGAATTTATTGAAATTTTCATGCTTCATCAACAAACATGACGACAACATCAATTTTATTAGAAAATTCCAAATTTTATCTATCAGTCTAAAAAAAATGAAAAATTTATTTTGGTGGAGGCGCCGCAATCCATTTGATGAGAAAAACGTTACTTGTGAAATCATTCGATAGATGGCGCTGCTACATGCAATTGTTCAACTCATGCTATTTCTCGATAGAGGACGCTTTACGGTGAAAGTTGCAATATTATACTACTATTAATCTCTAATAGATGGCGACACCATATAAATATTGTCCTTTTAAAATTAACACTTCGGTAAATTCCATTGGAATATTTTAAAAATTTATTAAAGCAAAATTTCTATCGGAATCAAGAATTTGTTAGAATATTTCAAAATTATTATTCAATCACGAAATTTTTGTGGTGCAGCGTCAAAATTTAATTATAGTAAAAACATACCAAAATTATATTAGAGAAGACTTTGAGGAGAATAAAAAATTATGGAAAAATTCCAAAAATATCGATTGATAAAATAATAATTTTCCTCTTAAATAATATCGAACTATTATCAGAGATGAGTTGTAGATATCTCTTAAAAATAGTCGAAAATAACTAGGGTTCAATTTATGTTGATCAATTTTCACACCACTTCCTGTAAACCGACTGAAATCACTATACCGATATCCGATTTTCCCGGATAATACATTACAAATCGACACCAATACAAACACAAATTTCGTAGTAGTTATACAACGTTGAAATTATAACAACAACAACCCTTGTTGCTCATAATAAATGCCAAACATGTATTGATGTAACTCACCCCTTCTAAATATAATATGTACAACAACTGTATGAGGGTTGAGAATATGTGTTGATTATTAATTTAGAATTTAGTCGAAAATTTCAACAATTATCCAATGAATTATCACCTTTAGAGCGTCAATAATTTCTATCGATAATTAAAGAGTTAGAGTGGATTGTTTAACGAGAGAAAACTCTCCATAATTCTCTGAGTATCGTTGAAAGAAGAAAATCAATGTCTATTGAATTGTTCTCGAAGCCATTCAAGATGACTCTCATATCTTTACAAAATTCTAGTGGTGACATCTGTTGATTTTATTCAACAAAATGAACAAAATATCATACCAATCAACAATTAATACGATGAGAGGTTTCAATTAAATGTTTACAGAGAATTAATTGAAAAATTAATTGAATTCAAACAACGATGTTGAGAAGTTTATTACATATGTTTGTGAATGTCTACGTATGTGTTTATTTGATATTAATGTGAATATGAGATAGTTGGTTCTCAAAATTGGGGTATTATAATTTAATGGACATTGAAATTCTAAATAGTTATGACTATAGTTGAATTCAAGGTATATTGTTGCTTTGTTGATGATTAATTAATTTATGTTGAAGACAAGAAAACAACAAAAATTCATATATTCTAGATTGTTTGAGGAATGCTCTACTAAAGTTCCTCTTGATAAACTAATTTAATTGTGGAAATTATGCAGCAATTCTCTTATTTGAATCTTGAGGTTTTAAACTTTACCTTATTCACAAAGTTGGGATACTGCCCGAAATTTAAACTCAAGTTAAGTTTGTTGTGTAGAGTTGTCAAAATATTTGGTTTGAATAGTTCTAATGGCCCAACAATAGTAGAGACCTTTATTTGATGATTTTCGAGGAGTTAAGCTCTTATCTTCACCGCATATGCAAACATTTCAGCATTTTAACATCAGATTCTATAGACTTTTATCGTTAGTAGAAGAAAAACTACCATCAAGTCGATCAAAGAATGAGTCTTAAATTGCGAGTCTTCAGAAAAAAGTTCAGGATGCTGATAAGTACTCTAATTGAAGATTGTAGACTAATAAATTATCAATCTCTTGCTCTCAGTTGAAAAAATACTTTTGATCAGAGACTCAGGATCTGTGAAATCTGCAACTTCCTAAAGAGGAGCTCAGTAAATTAATAGGCATTTTGATTGTGTATTATTGACTTAAAAACCTGTATCATTTACGATAAATTTTTGCACTTTCAGTAAAGAGAATACCCTTGACCAGAGAGACTCAGGAAGACTCAAAACCTGAGCAATTGGTTTCAAACCTGAGACAAGCTCAGGATACTGGTTAATATTCCACCTGAGCTTGATAAATTGAAAAAACTTCTACTCTCTTGCAATTTCTAACTTATCTTCTAATTCTGGCATCATGCTCGATAGATTTCTCTCCCTATTGGGCAACCTAAGTGAGCATTATTATTTTCATCCTCAGACTCATGAAGCCTCATCATAATCCATGTTAAGGATCACGAACTACTATTTGCGAGTTTTCAGAAACAAATAAATATGCTCCTGAGCATTAAAGACTCAGGATACATTCATATCAAAACGAGCAATTTATGGAAACAAAGCAGCTAATCTCATGCTTAGTAATGATTATTGATCCATGCTTGAGAAAGTCTAGTTTTTATTAACTCTATGCTCAGAGTGGTTCACGAACCTTAGAAGCATTCAAATTATTCTTTTTTTTTCAGCTAGTAAAGACTCATTTCTAAACATAAAATGCTTTAAATCAGGCAAAATAGATATCATTTGTTGTTCCTTAAATTAATCAGATAATTTTACTGTTTTACCTTCTTGAATACTAATATAAATTTTGTCAACAAAAAAAGGTTTTCGCCCACTCAAAACAATGATTAATTTAATTTTGCCTCAATCCTACAACTTTAATAATTAATAAAAGTTTGTTTGAATTTTACTTTAAAATTTCATACTTCCCTATAAAATATGCACAACAATCATAGTAGATCCGAAATTTGAAAGTAAAACAACTAAAAGAAATTTCAAGTGACTCTATTTCTTATCTTTAAATGTCTCTCTTTTATGCTCTCACTCTATACCTAGAGGTGTTATTTAGGGAGTTATATGAGTTATTCTAACTGAATTGCATATTGTATGCTACACTGAACATAAGAAGATCATAATAACAGTATTTTATTGCATTGAGAAGCATGATAACTACAAGAAAAAAAAATTATCTATTCTTGAAATAGATTTAAAACGAAAACTTTCCACAATAAATCGTTGAATACTATTCAATACCTGTTGCATTATAATGAAACCATACAATTGAACCAATAGATTGATGCTAATAATAGAACAATATCATGTGTTGCTTTTGTTTTAGGCTATAAACACTACTTAAGTATATAGAAACATAAATTTTATACTCAAACTCTTCTATTTTGAAGAATCGATTTGATTCAAACATCTCAATTAATTTTCGTTGTATTTGCTGATATAAATGAGGAAAAACACTCTATCCAACTGTTTTTTTGCTGATTAATCTAGATCAGTATAAAAACAAATATGATAGATATTATTTCCCGCTTTTTTATTGAAAAAATTTGCGCAGTCTCAGCAATTCACTCAGAGCATCTCAACAATTCATTGTATCGATTTAATATAAAAGATAATTTAATTTGATATTAACATAAAATTGTAATTGATAAGCGTAAGAGGTGACATTTATTGTTATAAATATGACTTGTGCCATTGACAGTCCAGAAAATTTAATTTTCAAGTTCTTTGATTAATTAAATTTTTAATGGAACTCATTTCTATATTTGAAGCTTTCAATAATTCAATAATATATGAAAATTATTCCAATCCTCTTTATTATTTGTTTTGTTTTGTTTCATTTTCTTTTTTTTTGTCTAAATAGATATCTAGTAGACGTACAGGAAATTAATTTTGTATTCTCTTTTGTTTTAGGTAAGTCCACCATTAGGATATTTTATCAATTTATAGTAGAGATAAGGTAAATAACAGTATATACAATCAATTTTTTTTTTCGGAAGAATTCAATAATAAAGTTTCGTAAATGGAGCACCGCACATCTCTCACAGCATTCACAAATAAAGTCAATGTTGTAAATTTTCATTATGTCCTATTTTAAAACACCGATAAAACTTTCTCAATATCGTATATTTTTGTGTTGTTGTTATTGTTGTTTTCGTACAAAATGTTTGGAAAATCACATAAAATTGACAATAATAAAAGATAATGATGTTAGGATGATAAATGAAAAGATGTACGTATAAAGTTTCAAATTTAATTACATTATCTGCTTATTTTTTTAAATTCACAAATTCATAATCTTCTTAGTTACGTTCTTTTAATGTCTTATAATTAATATTCTGATCGAACATTCATCTTCATCGAGTCATTTCCAATTAAATCTGATCATATTCTGATAAGTTTCGATGCCATATCAAGTCCCTATCTCCAATTTTCATCCATATCTTTGGACTAACGGAAACAATTTATTTTCCACCAATCAGAAAAAATGTGTTGGAAATCTTCTTGTTCTTTTCTAATTTAGTCTAATCTTTAAAGAATCTTCATCCCCTCCATCTTCGATCTATGACAAGTATTGACTTAAGTCAATCAGAAGAGTTGTAATAAAGATAGATACTCTTTCAATATTGTTCTTTCTTTTCTCTAAGAGTCTCTCTCACTCAAGAGCTGTTAAGTCTAGTATAAAGTCTTGAAAACGGGATTCTTATCCCTTCCATCTTAGATTTATGGAAGGGATCGACTTGAGTCAATTAGAAGAGTCACAAGAGAGATCTTTTTTGAATATCGTCCTGTCTTTTATTTTGAGTTAAGTTCCCCCACTCTTCAATGACTTACTCTTAAGTCATGTCTTGTATGAGCTCTTGGTGAGGAAACCTCATCCCCTCCATTTCGGATCAGTAGTAGCCAATCAAAAGAGTATTTTTTTACTGAGCGATCCTCCATCTTGGATTTTAACCAATCAAAAGAGTCACAATAATTGTATTGGATCAAGAACCTTGGTAGAGGATTGGGGTTTGTTTTGAATACTATTATTGAACAGTATTCTATTATTTTCGATTAAGATGGGGATTTGTAATTTTTTTTTTCTTGTTTTGTTTCATCCCTTATAATATACCGATGTTATTATCTACATAAATGAGAACGACGGACGTCGCGACGGCGCCACTTCAACTATTCTATTCTTGTCAATTTCAATGTCGCCGGAAATTCAAGTCTACCTCCTCTCCCCCTCCCTCCCATATAAAGTGGAGACTCAATTATGATTTTCGAAAGGGTAGGAAATTTCAGTTAAGGAAATGACCATTAAGTGATAAGTGATGATGATGTTGATGATGGTTCTAATGATGATAATAGGGGATGTCAATTTCAATTTTAACAAAATCAACAGGTCTTCTAAAGATTTAATTAAAATTTTACCAACCCCTAAATTTTTCATTAAATAATTGAATAGTTTTGTACCTTTTATCAAAAATTTCTATTTTAAATTTGTAAAAAAATTCAATCAATTTGTATTCGATATGACCACAAAATTTCCGATATTTGAAAAGCCACCACCATTGGAATATACGTAAGTCGTTGATAGGAGCAACATTGAATTCATCCCTCAACAAGGGTTCTCTCTCACTCAGCTTTTCTATATTATACAGTTTTGCGTTGAAGACACACCAACATCGAGATATCGTTTTCTACTAAATTTCATCCCTTACACCACAAAAAAAAAAAAAAATGTGTAATATACATCAAAATTGGAGTAGTTAATTAACCCTTTTATTTTAATCATTAAAAGTGCCTAAAATTAGAATGTTTCTTTTATTTGTGTATTTGTATGTGTGTGATTATCATAAATAAAACAAAAAAAAATGTATTATTTTATGACTGGAGTTGTTCAAAATTGTGGAGAAATAATAAGGTAATAATTTTTTTAAAAAAAACAACCCTTAAATTAATATAATTGGAATATTCCTTAATTGATTGAAATTGAAATATTCAATTTGAATAAATGTATACACGTGCTACCGCTTGTAGAGTAGGGGGTTGATTTGTAAACAATAAAAACATTAGACAGGTCACTAGATCTACATATTGACTTTTTTTTTTTTTTGACAAAAGAGGGTGAATATTTTAAATGTAGCTTCCAACAAATTGTAGAATAAGGGATGAATTTTACAACTGTTATTCTTGAATTTCATTAGATTTAATAAATAATAACTGACAAGAGAGTTGAAATAAATAAGGGTTGATATTTATTTAGATTTATTATTAATTCAAAGAAATTCCTCAACAATTTTGATTCAATATTAATTTACTGACTTCATATTTTAAATTATAACAATCCCTCGATTTACACGGTAAAAATTGCGCCAAAATATGCTTCATTTGTCTAAAAAATCAAATTTTCCAATATTTCATCCCCTTTTGTTGGATTAGATTTGTTTATTTTTCATAAAAAACTAGCACTTGTACCACTTTCCGATTGCATTGTGTACGAAATTACGTTGAAACGCAAAAATTGGAGTGAAATTTTAAGGGTGGAAACGATGAATTTCGTTGTTTTGAACATCGAAATGGTTCAATTATTTTGTTAATTTTCACGTAATTTGTATGAACAGGATAAAGAGAGAGAGAGAGAGAGAGATGGTGGCGGGAAAAAAACAACAAATTTAGATCATAAAAAGGGGTGTGAAAGAAATTAGGGCAAAATGTATCTAGGGTTAATCTGATAATCAATGCTCCAGGGTAGGTGATTCTATTTTGCAAGGTCAAAACTTTTAGTCGATCTTGATTCCCTTTTATCACATCGTTTGAGATTTTTTCCGCGATTGTGATTTGTTTTCAAGATCTTAAGTCGTCTTCACACTCATTTTAAAAACTATCGCGCATGCTCAGATAATATTTTTCTTATTTATAGGAAAAGAATTCGATTATTTACCAAATAATTTCTAAATTTTGATTTGATTAGTTTATTTGATTATTTTTTGATTTGATAAATGGACGTGACAATAAATTAGAGAGAATAGCTCGAGGATATACTTTCTATTAGCTAATTACAGCTCTCTAAATGAAATTCAATATTTTAATTAACACCTAACTACTGAGTAACTTGAAACAATTGAAATACACTCAAATAATTCAAATACTGAATACAAAATCAAGATTATAAATCGTCAACGTTTTTTCTTCACTCTCGTCGGAAAAACTCAATAAACTTGTAAGTTACAAAAAGTGATATCTTTCGTTTTTTTTTTCCGCATTACAACAATGTTATAAAAAGGTCTCGCGGGATTCGAAAGGAAATAAATATTTCCCAATACTTATTCCATATTTATTTTCTGTTGGAATTTATTACAATATGTTCGAAAAAAAATGTACATAATTTTGAAAAAATATCAATTGTCAAATCTTTCGTTGTTCTCTTTTGACGAATCTTCACTGAATAGTTGATTTACTTCCGTAGATGAACTTTTTGAATATTTATTTTTCATTTGAAATTAGGATATGTTCGAAAAAGAAGTGCATAGGCGGAGCTTAATGCTGTCACTAATATTTTATTATTGTTATATTCAGTTGTCTATTTTACAAGTCAAAGATTGAGGTTTGAATTTAACGATGCACTTTTTTGTCGAACTAACTCTAAATAAATTTATACAAGTTAAAAATGGTGGATTTGTTAAATTTCATATCATAAAATATTATATCAATAATTTACATGTAGTTTTCTCCATAAAATCACCCTTCTGATTATTAAACAACCCTTCTATATAACCAACCCTTGCACATTATCAAATTATCAAATAAATTACGTAGTATCATAGTCGAGTATAGATTTCTGGTAAATTTCAATTATTAAATATACACGTGGCGAAAATTCGATTACAATAATATAGTAGATGATGGTCACGTGGTTATTTCTTTTATAACATTCAAGGGTGATTTAGTTTTTTATCAATTCTTTTAAAATATTTTTTTTTAGTGTTTTTTTCGTATTTGAACGATTTTCACAAAAATTTGCATTTTATTTAAATTCAAATTGCAAAATTCATAATATGAATTCCTAGTAGACGTGGTGTAATTCGTCGAAGGGATGTTTTATAGAAACATATTTCTCACCCCATACAATAATCAACCTTTAACAATAGACTTAAGTCACGATAGATATTTCACTTTAGTCATTGAACCGAATTATGATTTATGTAGAATTTCGCACATTTTCATCACTATCAACCAATCAGCGAACAGTATCTAGATTAGTTCTATTTGATTACTTAGATGGCGCTATGTTACTATATTATAATGCAATTGAAAATCTGATTTATGACAAAATAATAAAATTGAGCGACACAAAAAAAAACAATTTCCATAATGGTGCCGTATACAACAATTTTTGTATACATCCATCATATAAAATGAGAATTAAAGCAACACTAGAGTGGTCGAAAGCGCAAAAAACCAAAAAAAAAAAAGATACCAACCCCTTGAAATAAAAATTTATAAAACAAAAAAAAAATTCAACCAACCCTAGAACCCTTAGGGAAATGAACAAAAATAATTCGAAAACGAAAGAATTGATATCACATTACATTTTACACAGTTGGTAATTATGATAATTAAAAACTACTATACCCAGGCTATATTTAGTCGTTTTTTTTTTTAATCAACTCATTTTTGATATTAATATTATGTTTTGTTTTGGTGGTTTTGAAATTTGTTCTTTTGTTTTGCCGGATTAAATGTAAATATCATTTTCATTAAAATGTTGTGAAAAGTTGGGAAAATGATGGTGTAGTTAGTTGGTAATTGTGGTTTTGGTGTTTGTTTGTTTTGTTTTTTTTTTATGTCTTGTTGGAAAAATCGTCACTTCTTTTTTCGATTTTTCTCCATTCACAACAAGAAAGAGAATGCATTGTTTTTGTCCTTTATTATTTATTTATAGAATTTCTATTTGGAGAAAGTTGTTGTGTTAAACAAAGGAAAGGTTAAAAATATATGAAAAGAAGAAATCTGTAGTTGACAGAATCAGCATGTATAAAAGTCTTTCAAAATGGAAAGATGAATATTTAAAAAGAAAAATCTATTCTTCTCTTGGTATGTCAATAATTAGTCATTCACTATTTCTATCGACTGCATATAAATTATTAATCATTTTATATAACAATATGAGTTGGGTATCAAAATCGAGAATCTTTCCTAATCGAAAAAAATCGCTCTATTTTCGAAATTTCTTGTGTTTATGTCTGTTTCGAAAGCTCTAGACACTTCAATACGGTCATTCAAGAAATAAATGAAATTTCGTTTCATAATCGAGGATCAATCTTTATTGGTTGAAGAAAACTATAGAAACGAGATAAATGAAGTTTGATATCGAAATCAAGAATCAAAAAACCTCTCAATCTTCTCCAACTTTGATGTGTTTTCGGTTTGAGAGCTCTTAAGAGTTGTGATGAAAGAAATAAAGTTTGATATTGCGATTCCAATTCAATAAATCATCACTATATTCAAAAAGATGGACAATGAAATTATGTAACGTCACGTTACTATAGTCATGAAATAAATGAAGTTTGGTATCATGATCGAGGATCAATCCTGATTGTAGAAGTTCAATATTTTATCTGTTTCGAAAGTTCCACACCTGTGAACATGGTAATTTTTGTGACAATTTATAACTTTGGTTATAAAAGAAATGAAGTTTGTTATCGAAATCAAGGATCAATTCCTATTAAAAGAACCATCATTGATTTTAAGAGTTGAACAATTGAATTTATTTTTCTTTTCCGTATATTTCGACAGTTTTAAACTCATTTATACTCAAATACAAATTCTCATGACCATTTCAAGAAAATGATAACATCACGTTACTATAGTAACGTGAATAAATGAAGTTTGGTATCAAAATCGATTTTGTTTTTCAAGCGATTTGAAATACTCTCCCCTCGATTGTATTTTTAAGACTAAAATACTTCTATGAGAAAACGTAAATTTTAAGGCGTTGAGTGTGAAGACTACTTAATGACGGTGCGTCCCAGTATGAACGCACCTTTAGAAAACTGTTTAATCTTTTTGATACAAAAATCTTAACTCCACATATGTCTTCTATCTCTCATTATTCATGTGATTTTCAATATTTTCTTATCTAAGGTAACAAAATATGTGTAGGGGCATATTTTCCGGAGAAAATACATATTTTTTTTCGTCCCTATTTATCGAGGAAAATATAAAAGGAAATTTGATCTATTCGAGAGATATATATTTTTTTTTGTACTATTCCATAAATAACTATTCATCTGCTAGAATAATACCGAATATCAAAATTCATAATTATAGTCAGATGTTTATTCTCAACCCTTATCCCTATTCATAATAATTTTCCCCTTGCTTAAGTTTGTCGTCATGTTTTAACTAGATTACCAAATAGAATAGTGTCATTTCATCCCTTATTTCGTATGTAATTCTTGTCTTAAAATCTAATATATTTATCTAAAATTCACGATTGTATTGTGGAAAAGATCCATTCATAGTACCTCCAAAATTTGTCTTTTTTTTCTGTATAATGTTAATTTAATGATTATTTATTTTAAATTAGATGGAAATTTCTGTAATAAAACTTCAACTTCCGCTATTATTATTCAACTAATGATGAAAATTAAGGGTGAATTTGCAAGATTATTCTATAATATAAGGGTGATTTTTTTTTTTTTTTTTGTACAAATCTCTTTATAGTCGCTTTTGATAAAACTAGATCGGTTACAATATTTACAATAACGGCTCAAATAACATGGATAATATTTAAGGGATGAAAACACCCTCTAACACCATATTCGTAAAGTTATCACTAAAATCGATCTTATCATAAGATGTCTATCGAAAATTTGATAACGAAAATAGAGAATTATCTAGCGATTTCCATATTCAAATAATTTGAAAATAAAAAAAATAGAGAGAAATTATACAGGGTGATTCTAGCTAAATCGAATTTCTCTAGAGAATCAACGTAGCAATTTTCCTCAATTTTTTTTTTAGTGGTCCCAATATTATGATAAATTCAAGAATATCTCATCGAAATTCATATTGTATCCTATAAAATAACAATTTAATTAGTAGTTATGTTCCTAGCGACAATCATAAAAATATAAAAGAAAAAAAGTATGCGCAGTTACTTAATTCTATGCGCAATAAAAATATAAATGATTATTTAACAATCTAGTATAGGGTTTGTTAGTTTACAACCCCCTTGATGATGTTAACCAACCACTACCCTTCATTTTTTTTTTGTCAAAATTTATAGTATTCAATATATGTTCGATATGATCGATATTTGATTCACGTATTATAGGTATCTATACATATTCCAAAACTGTTTGGTATGTATATTGAGAAGCACAAATCACATCTCTTATTCTCTATCTCTCTTCATTTCTCTCTTGATCTATCTCTCTCTTTCTCTCTATTTTTCTGGTTTCATCCCCTATTTATATTTGTTTTATTGTAAAATTTCCGCACAAACTCCGATTACAGACGACGTTACGGTATTCTAGTTTTTTATCACTCTTTGTCTTCTATTCTCTTTTTCTTTATCTATCTCTGTCTCTTTTCATTTTTCACTTCCTCATGTGAATTTGTGGGTAGATTTTAAATGTTCGAATTTACTGTCATCTTGACGAAATTTTCTTATTAACATTAAAGGGGATGGATATAAAAGTAATAATTTCTAAAGGTGGTGATGGTGAGGGTGGAAATATCAAGAAAATCGTGTAATAAAATCGATTTCCGGTAGTTTTTTATGAAATTATATTCAATTATTTGAAATATAAGCATTTTTTTTTATTGCATAACAAAAAAAAATTTTAGGTTTTGTCCTATATATATTTTCTCAACCCCTTTGAATGAACTTTCACAAAATCGTTAAATAACGATCGTAATTATCTCAAATTCACCATCTATATTGCATTTTTTTTTTGTATTATCAAAAGTCATGCGACATGTCGTGGAATAATCACAATTATGCTTATTTTTCATCAGAATAATAAAAATAATGTTGAATACGTTATTTTTCTCTATCAACTAAGTGTAAGACTGTATTTATACGACAATATTGTTATTTTCCGTATTTACATTATTATCCTAAGGCCATTTTTACACGACAAATTGTAGTAATGTTATTATTCGTCTTTTTGCGCATGCTCATATAGATTTGTTTGTTGTCCATAGCTACTATGATGTCGAGTTTTGTTATCTACTTGATTAAAATTTGTATGGTGACAACTTCCGTTTTCCGCTATTATCCAACAAACAACTGAAATTCAGTTATAAATAAGCTATGATATTGAAATTTTAATAAAAGAAAGAACAAATCCATAAAAAGTACAAAATAGATGAATAGCAACAGGTTTTAATACTTGATAGAAATCGATACAAAAATAAACAAAAAAAAAAAAAGAATAGAAATAACGTAAGAATCGAATCGTCTATGCAAATTCCATTGTTCACTTTTTGTGTTGTTGTTGTTTTTTATTTTTGTGTGTTTATTGTTTTCCCTCTCTACTATTTGGAGGGGTAGAAATATTGACAATTGAGAATTTCAAGTCAATTTGATGCTATAAAGAGCCCGTTAGGCAATAAATCATTTGCTAGTATTTCTGTTTTTGAACTAATTGAGCACCGCCCAACATATCCTCGATCTAACCTCAACTATAGAAATAAGTTTCATACTAAAATAGATCTTTTAAAAAATGATCAAAATTGTGAGACAAATCAAGTTCAATGATCTTAATTAAGCCAATACTGTGTTAAGTTGTTTTAAGTTGAGTATTTGAGGTGAGGAATAGTGTGATTTGATTTTTGGTGTGCTGTGCAGTGCGCCACCAAATTTTTCAATTATGTAATCGTGCCAAATAGTTATGGGGGTGAAAGTTCTCGTATTCTTCCGGGTTTTTTTTCATATTTTCAATTAATTGAAAATTTTCTGATGTATGACCGAATTTTTTTCATTAAAAAGGGTAGTTTTTGTTACATTTTAATTAATTGAGAATAAAATGAGTTCTTTTATAATATAGGGGATGGAAAATTATGAATTATGGTTTAATCTATTCGATATCATCTCTCTCTTATAATTTAGGTCCTATGAATAAGGGTAGTCATTGAATATTAGGGATTAAAAAAAAAAACAAAAAAAAAAACAGCATTCTATATAATGGTATTAATTAGTTGTAGTAATACACGTAGTACAATTATTATCGGTCTTTTAACAGTAAAATGAAGCGTTTAATGGAAGTATAGGAAGGCATGAGTACTATGTTACTATGGCAACATCGACCTGTCTCCCTGGAACGTACAGGGCTGGGCTCACTATTCAACCAAAACAACCCCCCAAAATATAAACGATAATAAACGAATAGAAACGAACAAATATTATCTTAACTTTATATAAAATTATGTTTGTGTCTTTATTAGAAATTTTCAAATTTCAACCCTTAAATAAAATGTCACCCCTTAGAAATGACACAAAATCCAAACTTTATTCCAACAATTACCCAACAAAAGCAATCAAATAAATGATTTGTAAACCTATAATTGGAAGTACTATGAATAATGTGAGACTACAATCAGAAGTACTGTGAATGATGTAAAATTGAAATTAGAGGTACTATGAATGATGATAGAATATCGAAATCAAAAGTAATAATTATAGGTATAAAAATTTATAGTTTTTTCAATAGTAGATGTTTATAATAGTGTAGTGTGAAGTGGCGTCGCGACGCACCACTTTGTTGGTTACCACTACCGTTACCACCACCACTACCACCACCACTACCAATATCATCCCTTCTTTTTGAATTCAGTTGAGAATCTTTTCGTAGAGCTACAAGTGGTAGTTGTTGGTCATGCTTTCAAACAGTTGCGCATCGTTATCAAAAATTTAAACATCAACAAATATAATTATACCATTATTTTATTATTATCTAGATAATCTTTAATTAATCCTTGAACCACAAAAAAAATTAAGTGATTTTTTTAAGTGATTGATCAAAGTGTTTGTGATTTTTAACGCAAGTATCACTTAGATTGAGGGAAATTAATGCGATATCAATTCTATTAATAATTATAATAATGATGATGATAATGATGATAATAGAGATGGGTATCTAATTTGTGGAGATACTTAAGTAATTATTTCATTCGCCTTAATGTAAATTATCTACATCTAAGTGAAATGATTGATGACCTGTCAAATTTCGTAATTATCTCTATCATCAATCAGATTCTGATCGGATAGATTATACAATAGGAGTGTTTTCTCTCTTCGAAATAAATAACCATATGTTATAGTCTATGATTGTTTTAGTTCAATTTTTTTAATTAGTCCGGTGCATCCATCATTTTACCCTCTAATTCTAACGAAACAAATGAATCTTAAAAAATCTTTAGTCAACTAGATTTAAAATAAAGAACAAAAAAAATATATATAGGATGCATACGATCGATCAAGATGGTCCGGGCTTTTCTATCCCATCATTCTGTCAATTTATATTTTGGAACTTTCGATAAAAAAAAAAAAAACTTGATCAATTGAGTATAGATTTGTGTTATCAGTAAAAAATTTGAGGTTAAATAGGAGAAAAAATTCACTTAAATTATACATTTTGAATTGGTGGGCATCTCTCTTATTTAGGTAAGAGTTTTTCTTAAAAGCTTTCTACTGTGAGTAGATTTTTTTTGTTTTTTTTTTGGTCGCCATATCCAACTAGATTCCAATATGAATGTATCAATATCAAGTAGGTATTGGTCGAAATTTTATTCAATTGTTTATTAAACTAATTTATTGACGATTGGAATTTGTTTTGTTATCATTAGTGAGAGAATCATTTCAATAATTTTGTTAATTAGTTTATTGACAATAATTGTTTCAATATCCGGAAGCGGAAGTTCTCAAACTGTTATAATCAATGAATTATTGTAAAAATATTCGAATGAAATAATAGAAATTTATCAACTATCTCTATTTTTATAGACGTATTTGCTATCTAATTTCAACTCTTTCTCTTCCACTCACAGCTGAGAGTTGTACAAATATTATTTCTATCAGCGGTCCTCAAACAATTGTGTCTCATAGATGTCTAAATATTTGAGTGCGAGAGAAACAATAAAATGAATCACAGAACTAAGTGATAGTTTATTTACATTTTGAGAATATCCATAGATTTAAGACAAAATTCTTACAATTCCTTTATCAATAAGGCTCTCCATCGAATCTAAAACTAGTTTCTCCACGATAAAAATGCGAGAAAGATAGTATAACAATTATAATAAGTAAAACAGAGATGATGGTATTATATTTTATTCTCTACTCTCACAAAATTACTCCAATAATATGTGATCTCGCTTCAACTTGTTGAAAATACTATAAAGTATCTCTCTCGCATATAGTTTGACTATTTTATACATCGATTTAGAAACTCTTTTATTATCATCATCATCATCATCATCATTATCATTGAAAAGAATTTATTGGGTTACTAGAAAGAAGCAATAAAAAAGTTGCAATTTCTTTTCGTTAAGGCTGCTTTATCGCTGGAATAATCGCTTCGTTTTATATTTATTTGAAGCTATTTCAATTTAACAAACAATAGAATTACAAACAAAATTAAATTAACCGTTTCTTTGATAAACCAACTGTTAGATTCGATCAGTAAATCTAAATATTCTTAATACGATGATATTAACAAATCACCTATCAAAATTTACATCAAACGATACAAATGTTAATATGAAATAAGGGTGGGTTTATAGGGATGATTGTTAATATCCTGTTTCATATTAAACAGAGATGAGATGTATGAAATGGTTATATTTCCATTTATCTCAGAAGAAAATTGAATTTTGTGACGTAAATATGCATTTTCAATGAGCACAATTCTATTGTTCTCCCTATTGAAAATTGTATATTATGAAAGATACAAATTCTAATTATTATTTATGTATATAGGTAGAATTATAGGGAGAAATCTAGAACGAGTACATTTAAGGGGTTGTTTTGTTCGAAATTGAAAAAGGGATAATGAGTAGAATAGAGAAATCGAGAAAAAAAGAGAAGCTATTATGCTACCGGAAAACAATTTTCATAGTGTCTTTGTTACAGTTTTCTCATTTAAATCATCATCATTGAATGATATCGCATTATTTCTATTTGAAAAATTTTTTGAAAAATAGCGCCAAAAATGTCGATAATTATCAAATAGTTACAATGTTCAACAATAATATAAATAGACTAATCAAATTGTTCTTCGAAACAATTGAACTAAAAACAAAACAACAAATTTGAGGTTATTATTTTATACCAATCATGATCGACCATCATGTGGGCGGCGTTTTCAAGGTCGATCGAAATACTCGTCGCCTTCTTCGAATATTATTCAGCCAGGTAAGATTCCCTCCAAAAAATTTAAAAAAAAAATCAACGCCATCTAGTTATTATTATTAATAGAACTCAAATTAATTCGATCAATTAAAACTAGATGTTGGTCAATTTAAGTCAATTTGACAAGTTAAGTCAAGTCAATCAAATACAAATGAGACTCGATAGAGAATAAAATATCACAGTCTAGTATGATTTATTTTAAATTCTGTGCTGTATTCTTGTTAATTAAGCGTTTAGACTGTGATAGTTTATAAAGTTTAATAATATAGGTATGAATATGCTTGAACTTTCAAATAAATAATAGTTTGATTGAAGTTTCTATAATATATCTTGTAACTTAGACTGTGATTCTATTCGTATTATTTCCATATCAAGATAAATCATCTAATAGCATAAATTTTCTTGAAATGATAACTATTTGAATTGTTATTATTATTATTAATTGTTGGAAAATTTCTTTTGAATTAGGTACAATAGTTTTTTTCTAATAGAAAAACTTTTTTTTAACAACAACTGAAATTTTCCCATTACTTAGAAAAGTTTTATAATGTGACATTTGTGATGGATATATTGTTTCGGATTATTTCATACCTACATATTTTTCGATGATGGAAAACTTCAATTAAGTGGAAAATTACAAATTTTCTTTGTCTAAAATTTGAATTTATTCAGAACAATAATAGAAATGTTCCGAATAATAATCATTCACTCCTGTTGCGCATGTTTCTGATTCGAACGATTTTGATTGGTGTGAATTTCCCGCGCTTTCATTTGACAGTAGGTATCTAGATTACTTCTACAGAAAATACAAGATGGCGTCTAAATTGTGGAATAATTTGATGAAATTTCCTCGATTATTTTTTGTGTGACACGCAAATTTTCTATTATTAATACAACGTGGGGTTTTTATTAAGGGTGCAGTTAAGGGTTGAATACTAATTATTACAAATTTATAAAGATCGATAATTATAATTATTCATTAAAGTTAATTATGAGGTAAATTGGTACAATTTTATCGCGTTTCATTATTTTTATTATTATTATTATTATTATTATTATTATCAATTGTTTCGATATTGCTTATAATGGCTATTTTGTTATCGATTCGAAATCAATAATAAAACAATTGACTATGAGTTAACTGAATTTTTCATAAGAAATCGATTATTCTTGTTTTTAAACATAAATTGTTCAATTTATCGACAACTCAATGATAGGTTTGTTTCGAATTCAATTGTTTCTTATTTGGAACATAATTATTATTTTTTACAGAGCCTATTTGTAAATTTGGACATAAATTTTCATACTTTTCAAGTTTCATTAATTATTCGTGAGAAATAAACCGAAATTAAACTCGTTTGTCTTATGTTTTGAGATGAAACAATAAATTACTATACTATGTAGGTCCGTAAATTCGAGATTATTTTCGTTATCTACGAGATTTAATATAAATTTTTGTAAAGTTGGTAGTTATGTATTCAAATCATGTATTTTTTTACCTTGTCTTCTCATTTTCAACCTAAAGACAACTGTGATATTGTCTTAAATATTTCTTCGTTTTGGTGAAAATAATTGAAATTCATCTGGCGCATCCACCATTTCTTCAACTATAATTGTTTCTGTTTAAATATTTAAATATTCGTCTCAAATACAATTTTTTTCTGACTAATCGTGAATAATTCATATTCATTCATATAACTCTTTTTTTTTGGCTTTTAGGCAAAATATTGGTAAATTATGCAGGATGATATAACCTCAAAAATGGTTTTTCTCGATAAAAATCGACCTCATGAATGCTAAGACCCTGATTAAATTCAATTGTTTCTTCGTAAAAATGTCTACTATTCGACAACCAATAATTCTTTAGATATTAGTTTTGAGGTTATGTTTGATCAATCAAATTTGACATTTGTTACGTCAACGGTTGATCTTATGATTGATTGGCTGGCAATTACCTACTATTTTACTTGCAACCAATCAAATACTAGTCATTGTTGATTGTATCGAAATATTGCAGTTTTTGAGGTTATGTTTTTCTGATCGAGTTTTTTTTCATTATTTATAAAATTGATTATTGATTTTTCGACAAATCTTCAACAATTGAACATTTGTAACGAACAAAACAAGTAATTTGGCTTTCGAAATTCCCAACTTATTCGAAAAAATCTACATTACTGTTGATTTTCACGGTACAAATAATTTATCGAGATTTCCCGCTTTTTTATAACAACGAATCATATTCAAATTACTCATTGTTGATTGGTCGCAAATTTCCCACTTTTTTCTAACAGCCAATCATGCTATTTATAAGCGATACTGTCAATTTACTGTAAATTTTAAGGTTGCATTCAAGTTTTCACATCTAAGAAATGAATGATTGATTATTTCTGTCAAACAATAGAACGAATTCCAACACAATTTTCCCACTTCGTATAGAAGAAAATTCGCTAAGGTTTGCATTTTTCTTGTTTTCTGTCGACAATCCCATTTCCGCATCTAACAAACCAATTTGATAAATTGTTGACGATTCTACATAGATAATGTTAGTTTTTCATAGAAAACAATAGGAAAAATTGGAACAATAAATTGAAAATCATCAGACTGGAAATTGTTTTGTTTCGATAACTTTTCTCGTAACGTAAACAATTTTTTTTTTGCCTCGATCAATTTCTTGTTATTCAAGACTAGAATCCAATTGTATAATAATAGTTGATATTTTTTTTTTAATTTAGTTTGAAAGTAGAACGACGCCAATTGAATAGTTTTTAAGGTGTCATTGTGAAATTCCAAACAACAGATTTAAACAAAAACCGGACATTATTCAGCTCTTAGAACGTTAATTATAAAGTGAGATTCATTGGGATAAATGTCGACCCTTACAATTCTTGTTGGTATAAAACTAGCTACCTAAGGCTTTTAAGGATCATCATCATTATCTAGTTGTGAGTTGTCCCAAAGGGTAGATAATTATGAAGATGGTTGTAATTTTTTTTTTTAACTCCTCCACTTTATGTATGTATAGATTTAAAAAATTCTGTAGAATTTTATTTGTTTGATTAAGTTCTAAAGACAAAGACACAACCCTTTATGGAATCACCTCCAAAACTTGTATCTTGAACAATAATTTTAGTAAACTTATTAAACGTGATATATTCAAGTTGTTAGTTTGGTTCGTTAATTAAAAGTTGAAATGTTCCTCATTTCGGCCATCACTATAAAACTATGAAAGTCTGAAAGGAAAAGAGAGAGAGAGAAAGGGGAAAATCTGAATTATAACTCTTTTTTTCGCAGTTCTCAGCAACCAAATATAATATTCTAGATTGCAAATTGTTCGATCGAATGTGTTAAAGGAAATTGGATTTTCTCTAACGGATATATACGTTATCTTGATGGTGGAAACTTTATCATTTGCAATTTGTGAATTTTCTTACACGTAAAAAAATCTATAAATACAAATTCAGAATGTATAATCTTAGTATTCAGGAAATTTGATTAGAAGAAAAACTTTAAATAATTTGAGAATTGAGGTGGTATTATATTCTATCGAACAATCAGAGAGATGAGACTCTGAGATTATTTCTGAGATAGGTCTAATGAGTTTGTTCCCTCGATTCTCAGAAAAATTGATGACCATTAACTATTTACTCAGGAATCTTGCAAAATCTTCCAAGCTCTTATCACTCATATAAAATCTCTTCTGAGTATCTTTTGTGAGTCCTTTCTCCAATTTGAGTCTATCTTTCGTGAACCTGATCTCATCTGTCGTGGACTCATATCCGTTTTTTATGAGGTTTTTATCCTCTGAGTATCAAGATTACTCGACTGAGAGCAATGCAATAGTCTCAGGAATTTCAATCTTCATTAACTATTCGTTAAGGCTTTGAGGCTCATTTGAGAGATTTCCTATGCTCAAATAGCTTCCTACTCTTTGAAAATCGATAACTGAGTTGTATCTTCTGAGCACCTCAATTCTTCTATAAGCCTCTATTCTCAAACAAATCTAACTTTGAGCAGAGCTCTGTCATTTGTGAATCTAACTAACTTCTCGTGAGCCTATTTTTCATGAGTCAATATCTTGAGCGTCGAATACTACTCAATTAACGACTCAAAGAGATCTCCTGAGAATTAACTACAGACATGAGAACTACTCTGCCTCCTACGACTATTTACAAAGGTCCTCATTTAAAGCTCTATTTTCTGAACATTATAAATTTGAAGAACTTTTTCGTTAAATGACTTGTTCGAAATGTTACTCCTGAGCACCTTATTTCTCCTCACAGGATTATCAATTTTTTGTATTCTCCCCAGAATTTTCTCTCCTATAGAGATCTGGTTTGTATATTCATTTAGTTGAATTTTCCTATGTTAACTCATGTAACATGTGCATTCTCTATTTGAGCCATCTGTTAATTATAAAGTTTTAAATCTATAGTTTTATTGTTTAAAAATATTTATAATTAAAGTTTTCTGAATTGTGGTTATAAATAATAAAAGTAATTAATTATGAACATTTTTGTTTCATGCTACTTCAATATCAATTTTTGGATTGATAAACAATCAGGGCACAATTAGAGTAAGTAACAGTTTTCTTTGTTTTCGTATTCGAAATACAGTTGAACTTAAGTCTTCGATCCTCATTTCTCAAGCCTCAAAATCAATCAATATACCTAATAGAATAAATATGTGAGAAGTGACGATTTGGAACTAGTTGTTAAAACAAAAGTTCAACTGTAGATATAATTTCGTAATATATTTCAATGATTTATTTTGAATAAAGGACAACAGGAAGTCCTCAAGTAAAATCACCAGCAGGAAGCAGTGGTGGTGCTTTATCATCAGAAGCCAGAACACCAACAGCACCATCCAACAAAGCATTGCAAAATGTCAAGGGGGACCATCCATCGGTAAGCCAAGATGTAAGCATGATCTATGTTTATTGTTATTATTATTATCATTATTATTATTGTTTCATTTTCCGTATTTAAATTAATCCAATTACAATTGAAGGGAAAATGTAAATCAGAGAAATTCTTCGTATAAGAGACGTGAAACTTTATATTGTTTGTAACTTTTATTATTGTCTTCAATTAATTTGATAATGGAGTTCTTGGTTTGGTGAAAAGTTTCGTGGAAATTCTCAAGCATTTAATTGAAATGTTCGGTTTATTGTGATACATGCAATACTTTTATCTGTCCGAAAATTTTCTGCTTGACTGTCAAAACTTCAATCTGAAGCTGAATTTCGTGATTTGAAATCTACATCTAAGCATTGCAGATCGTTGTTTTTTGGCCAAAACTCTTATCGTCTAAAATTTGTTGATTGAACTGAAAATGTGCTCATCAATTGTTAATCGAGATCGTATTGTACCCTTTTTCTTTTCTGATCATGTAACTTCATTTCTGAGTCAGTTTTTATATCTAAGATGCTCTACTTCATCAGAGACTCCAATATAGCTTATTTCTTTTCTAAAGCTCATGACTATGATTGCTGTCAATTTTTAATTTCTGAGTTGCTCTTCTTTGAGTTATTGATCATGAAAATAGTTGAAATAATTAAGCATTAAGACTTACGCAGAAATTGTTGGCTGGAATTGTCAATTTCTTCTGAGTCTCTTCTCTTGAGCCAATTTTTCTTGAGATAATCTCCGAAATTTTGAAGTAAACTTAACTACTTAAGAGACTCATGTCCTTACTCATTACAAAGTTTTTCTTTTCTGAGCGTTACACTTTTTCCTGAGTTCTCGAAATTTTTGGCTTAACTCTACTTCTTGAAAGACTCTTTTCACTTGTTATAAGCTGCTTGTTACTGAGTCTCCGATCTCTGAGTTATTTATTATGAGGACCAGATCTACTCGTTGAACTAGAAGCATGATTTGCTCAGAAACTGAGAGATTGTCAATTTTTTTTTTACTCTGAGCCATTCTTTCCTAGGTATCAAACTCTTTCTGAAGAGATCAATTCGACTGAATGACCAATTTGAAGCATTGAATTTTGAATAAGCCTTGACATCTAAAAAGTTCGACTTAACCTTATTTCTTATAATCAAATGTACATCTCTGTGTAGCATGAATGTTTTTATATTTTGCGGTGCAATTTGACTTTGTTGCAGAAGCTTCTCTTTATGCACATTCCTCCTATTATATTTGAATCGACTTAAGTAGAGTCTAAAATTGCAATTCCTTAACCTATAAAAAGAAGCTTTTGAAATAGATGAATGTTAAATGATGTACTAGTGGTCTTCTTAATTTTTAACTACCCTAAAATGTAGCATGATTGTTTGATTGTGGACAAATCATCGAATAACTTCAAATTAATATGACTTAAGTATCACCCTTTTCCTTATAATTCAACAAAATGAAGAGACTTACTCCCAATCAAGTTATAATGAATTTTTAATATGATTGGTTGAAAATTTCCCGCTTTCTCTAGAGACAACCAATATTGTTACAAATTTCGAGGTTAAGTCTCCAAAATTTAAAAACAGTTGTTAAAGAGGGTGAATAATCAAAACTTTTCCCCTGTTTGAATTGATCAATAATTTTGGACTTTCTATTGAAAAACGACAAAATAAAGAAAAACCTCGCCCCTTTTCTTGTCGTTTATATTAGCATAGCATCGACTTTCTTACCCCTAAATAATTTAATTAATTAAATTTTAATATCATTAGAATTAAGTAGGATTTATATTAAGTCTGATGGATGAATTCTTCAATTAAATATCGTCCTAAATTGCAATTTTTCCAATTTTCTATATTTTCCCGATTTTCTTGTATTTCAACCAATTGTTTCTAATTCGAATTCCATATCAATTGTTTATAGGGTGGAAAATTCAACCATATGTTAGACAAAGATAGAATTATATATCCGGAAGCTGTATCCGTTACTGCTAACAAACCACTATTACTCCCAATAGGATTACGATCATATCTAATCTATTGAAATGAGAGAGATAGATGGATAGGGAGAAAGAGAACGAGATAAGTTTCAACCCCTTCTCTCTTTCTCTGTTTCTCTCGTTTTTTGTATCTCTTTATAGAGGTATATCGATGATCGTGTTTTGTTTGAATAATTCCCCTTCCTAATATTTTTTGATTAATTTCGTTTTC
Source organism: Stenodera caucasica (assembly GCA_037414795.1). Lineage (NCBI taxonomy): Eukaryota > Metazoa > Arthropoda > Insecta > Coleoptera > Meloidae > Stenodera > Stenodera caucasica. Next base: position 14,223 of record JAZBGZ010000413.1, on the reverse strand, counting down.
TTTTTTTGTTATATAGATGGCGTTCTTGCAAAATCGTTCAATATCATTGGTGGATATGTATATTGACAATTCGGAACCATCGGAAAATGTTGGCCAGATACATTTCTCTCTAGAGTATGATTTTCAAAATACAACATTAATATTGAGAATCATACAGGTGAGTAATTTTCAATATACGTCATCATAAATTAGGTTAAGTTTACTCAAATTAAATATTAACCCCATCTATTGTTACGTCACTAATCAGATTCTTTATGATTGGTCGAGACGTTTCATCATGACCAAATCATATTAAAGAGTATTTAAAGTGATTACTACAAATTCCGCCAGATGGCCAATATCAATAGATTATTAATTATTTGGAATTTATCATTTTTATTCATTCAATGGATTGATAACATCAACATTTTGAAAGTATCGACAATCAAGTTGTAGTCGTAAAATTTTGTGACGTCATTCCCAAAATCAATGTTGATTGGTTCAAAATTGTCGACCAATCAACTAATAGCATACCCAGAATATCTAGAATAGTTCTACATGAACTACCACTAGATGGCGTGAATATTTTATAATCGACTGATTTATTGGAAACGATCGGTTTTTTCTTTGTGATAAATTACTTTTAGAACAGGTAAAAATAAAATAATCAGCTAATTTCCATATAAATCGATAAGAAATATAAAGTAGGACATTTTTTCCCTCTCTTGAAGAGTATTAATGTTGTTTTTTTTTCTGTTCTTTTCTTTTGTTTGTATATGAAATTATTATTAATTCAGTAGATTTATAGTCCAATCAACAATTTTCCAACTAAAATTTATTTCTATACTAGATTATAAAATTTTCAAATATTAGTTTAATTGTATTGTAGAAATTTAATTTAGAGAATTCGCATCTTTAATTTGGTAAAATTAATGGTTGAATTTTAATATGAAAAATTTCCAACAAAAAAACTGTACTCTAAAATATAAAATTAAAATATAGAAATAGTCGAATCGATACTCTTAAAGAAGATTTGATGAAAATGAAGATCGAGATGTTCTTTTTTTTTATTGATAATTCACTTTTTCAAATTGTCAATTTACGAACGTTTTTCTGAAAAAATTTGGAAATTTTCCAACTTTCCATAACAGTTTAAATTTATTATATTCGATATAATGAAGAAAACGAAAATCCAATCAACATCGATAACAAAAAATATCGAAAAAGTTGTAAGTGGTAAAGTTGACTTGATTGAAAGAATTCCAATCGATACTTAGATAAAAAATTAATTTCGATGATGATTTACAGAGAAGAATTTCATATAAAATTGTTGATTACTAGAAAATTGACTACGTCACTCATAGAATTGATTATGATTGGTGTAAAATTTTCCGCTCTTTCTCCACAGCCAATCATTTAATCACATGCATCTAGAATAGTTGTAGAAATAACGCTAGATGGTGTTGATACTTGATTACTGAAATTATGACTATTGAGACTATTTTATGTATTATGATCGATATTCTCGATGATTAGTTGACTTTTTGCTGAATTATTATCAAATGAATGTGAATAACATAATGGAAAATAGTTCTCATTATGTATTCATAATGATTGATATATTTTATTCATTGGACTATTGATTTATTTGAATCATCATACAAATATAAATATTAATATCTAAAATTTCCATTGAATAAATATTCTATTCTATGGAACAATGGAATTATTGCATTTTTTTTTTTTGGTTGTGTTAGAAAAATTGAATGTGTCACCAAAATATATCGTAATTTAAGTCACATTCTGCTCAATCGATCAATCAACAAATCGAAAAAAAAATAACAGAAATACTCAATTTCCGGTCAAATTAGATCTTCCACATGAATCTTTACAAATTGTCGAATTATTGGAAAATTTCTGTTTTCTACTTTTGGTTTTGGACTTCGTCAATTTGAAAGTTACAATATTGAAATATTGTCACTAATAGAAATCGAGTTCTTTCAATAAAATTGTTACTTTTCAATTTATCCCCCGCTATCAAGTCGATTCGATTTTGTTCCTTTCATATTTTTTATAATAAAGTTGAAAATATTGATCAATAGTAAATTGAAACTTTCTCAATATATACTCGAAATGGAGTTTGAATTATATCAAATCTAATATTTTTTTTATAATGATAAATTATAGAGTGGAGAACAAATTTTTGAATTTATTCTAAATAACCGATAATTCAGCACACTCTATCAGGTAACACAGGACAATTCATCACACCTCAATAACGATGTCCTTGTTTCCATCTTGTTAGAGAATCTAGTCCGGGACTAGAGTCAGCAGTTTATATTATAAAAAAAAAAAAAAAAAAAAACGGTCAAAAACTTTTACCATTTTACCGAACAAGATGACAAGACTTTTAACTTAATAATATAAGAAAGAAAATTTCGTTAAGTTCTCGAAAACTGTCAATTCAACACGAATAATGAAACCATTCTATTCACGAAATCCAAAAAAGGCGGGAATTCATAAACAAATGATGCTACCTCTATCAATAAATATTAAATGACCTTCGAATGAATACGTCATCGTTGGATTAATCTACAGCTCTACTATTTGCAATGTTGTTCAATATTGTTTCGTATCTGTCAATTATAACCTAAATACATATTTAGTTTTTTCGAACACTTCGTAAATAGAGATATAGAGATGGGATTTTGTATGTCACTATAATCGATTGCTTTATCTTTGATTTATTGAGTTTACGGAATAAAAAATACCAGATGCTGTCTGTGGAATATGTATATTTGGAGGAATCTATAATGATTTGTGTGT
>JAZBGZ010000412.1:5480-22368 GCA_037414795.1 Stenodera caucasica | reverse complement strand
TCTTGTTTGAAGTAGATGAAGATACCGACTGAACGTTCTAACAGAACAATCTCTGCTGTGTTCCATTTAAATACTTATTTTTTGTAGCACAGAAGACCACTTTCTTTTACTGAAAATCATATCATCATTACTATTATAATAGTAAACATTTGAATAATTATGGATTTTTTTTTTCATTTATTTCAAACAATAGACATAAATTTCATTGAGTCATCTGTAAAAAAAAGTAGCTCAATCAACTTAGCGTCATCTAGTATTGTTTCGTTGAACTAATTTGATCCGAGGATTTATTCTTTTGTGTGTGTGTGTTTGTGTGGTGAGCTTTTATTGCACCAATCAGATTGTAGTTTAGTAAAAATGCGATAGATGCCGCACTACTCTATTAACTTATGAAATATTTTAATAAATGATAATTTCTCAAATTTGGAGTGTTGAATATTTGACAACTGCTTTATTATTATTTTACGAATTAGCGTACAATCGAAGCAATTATAATGTATAATTATTAACTAAATGATTCCCCTTGAATTTATACTATTCCTTTTTATGGAGAATTTCGGCGAACTTCTTATCGTATTGCTTCATATCGGGATCGTCCCATCCCCAAAAATGGCCATGATTATCTCGATAATCAATACCAGAATCATTTTCATCATCACAATATTGAAATTCATGTGTCCCATCACCAGTACGTCGGACACGTTTACGAATCATATCGGACGACGCTGTTTTTAAATCGTAAGCCAAACCAATTTTAGCACACAAATTTATAAAAGTTGTACTCATATTGTAGAAACTTGGTCCAATTTCGGCCGCTTTATAATCCCATGGGAATGTATGATGGTAATTATGCCAACCTTCACCGAACGCAACAATTGCTACAAATTTCGATTCAACCGGTTTGATTGATCTAAAAATCGAATTTATAGTTTATCATATTTATTGATAATGTTGAGGATTAGAACTTGTTAGAGGATTGGATCGGATCTGAATATTATTGATACACTCACTTATCGTATGGTTTTGTTCCGAATACATGGGCGATACTATTAACTGTCCATGTCATGTGTAATTGTAGGATATAACGAAGCATGGCGCTTATATGCCAAGAAACCCATAGACTTTCATTCCAAAAATACCATGGAATAAGTGTGGGAAGTACAAAACAAATTAATGGAGCCAAAACTAAATAATACCTAAAATCAACAAAAATTCGTCATTAATATGATTCTATCTATACTAGATCTAGATCTTCATCCACATTCGTATAAGAGATGATGATCGAGATCCAGTATTATTCTGTTGATTGTTGATTTATTTACTTTTTTTGGAACATCACAACCGGATCTTGTTCTAAATCACTCATATCAATTGTTTTGCCTTTAGTGATAACGTCCTTATGTTTTTTACACAATAACCAACCCATATGGGCGAAAAAGAAGCCTCTATTGATATTATGCGGATCGGCATTTGTATCTGTGAATTTATGATGGGCACGATGATCACGTGACCATTCATAAATATGATTTTGTAGAGCTGCCGTTTGTAAGAAACATAAAAATATTCTTAATGGTAATTTTGCTTTATATGCTCGATGCGACCATAGTCGATGGGCACCTGATGTAACGCCTTGTGATACCATCATACCGAATAAAAGTGCTAAAATATAACAATCGGATAAAAAACTCTCGCTTCATTTATAGAGTAATTGAAAAGAAACTTTCTCTTAGATAAAAATCGAAATTACCGAAGATAAATGTTGTCCAATGGCTCAGCGAATAGTAAGTACCAATAATGGCGGCTACATGTAAATAAACGAAAATCCATACGTTTCTCCAAACAATCACAAGTTTTTGTGAATCATCATTTATCGTCGATTTTCTATAATTGGTTGTTTCAATTGGAGTTAACTCAGTTCTCGGCTTCGTGGAAATTTGTACAGGCTCAGCTGAGTTTGGTTCATCGTCATAAATTAGTGATTTCCCCAAAGGATTTGGCGCCATCTCTCTGAAGCCGTAAGCACTCAATTAGTACCGTCAAAATAAATTCAAATTGAATACAATGAAAGTAACGTGTTCCAATTAGAGTTGATTAGCTGTAAAAAGTACATCGCACAGCTAATCAAGCAAGACTTTTTCCAAGTCGAGTACTATAAGAATAAAGACAGCTTGTTGCCTTGGCAACTACTGTCTCTGTCACTCCAAATCTGAACAACGTATATTCTAATGCAACATTTAAATGAATTGACGCCTGGATAAAAAATTCCATCCGGCGAGAATAATGAAAATTTCGATGGAAATATCCAATATGTGTCGTAGATTTCCAATTTAACAAACGTTAAATGACACGAACTATTATTTGATTAGAAAAACAATGATTTGTTATTTTCAATTGAAAAATCATCTATTCGAAACAATGTCGTTTAGGTCACGGGTGGGTTTTTTCTCAATGGTGATAAGAAAATAATTATAATATTGCATAATATGGAAATTTGCAAAAATGGCAATATTTTGATAAGCTATTATTATCAAAATAAAAATAAAACAAATGAAACAAATTGAAAATGATATCCAATTATTGCGTCGAAATATCGAAATGAGAGAAACTAAATTGACGAACAATAATTAAATATTTTTTGGTACTCTACAGATTTAGATACTTAAAACAATTTCCTAATGAATTAGGGACATCGATATTGCAATTGGGCCCTTTGCAGACAAACCGATCCGATCTGACGATCTAATCAATAATTGAAGTCAATTGATTCCATCAAAACTAACAACAATTGTAGATAGACGAATCCAATCTGAAAATCTGATCGTATTATCTGATTGATAGCCTAATTACTGAATTGTTGAATTTGAAACCAGTCCGGGTCTGATTAGAAGCGATCTTAAGAAATTTGATCTTTATCAAGCCCAAATACGACATTTTTGGTGAATATAACGGAATTCGGTTCAAATAAGGATGGCTCCTCAATTTTGATTCCCAACTCGATTTGTGTTATTTGGCAATATCTCGAATTCGAGTACAACTCCAAGTTTGGAATTATTGCTGGGAGTTTCGATTTTATTTCAATTAGTTTCAAGATTATTACGTTAAATCAACTTACATTTTGTATGGAATTAAAATTGTTGGAAAATTCAATTTCAATAAAATATGCACTTAAGTTTATTTATTTTCTGTATGTTAAGTACTTAACACTTGCATGAGCTATGTTATAATAAACTTATCAAATATGTTGTTCTACAAGTTCAATTGATTTTCCCCTCTACAATTTCAAATAAATTTTTCTAATTTACAATTTATCGCGTTTTCTATGATAACAATAATTAAAGAAATATACTGAGATCAAATAATTTTTTTTTTCTTCAGTGATTAAATTTATACCCATTATGGCTAGATCACACCAGAAGATACCATCTAATAATGAAAATGAGAGTGAAATTTGAATGAATTTGTTTGCAATCTATTCACTATTCCAATAATATTTATATTGTGAGAAAAAGTGTGATTGTTTAATTGATAAATGTACGCTTGTTTGGATTCAATTTGATAGTATCTGTAAAAACAATCCGGAAATAAATGATATCAGGAAGTCCCTTATATTGTACTATAACCCATAATTTCATGGAGATAAGTATAAAAAATTTAATTACCGACTCAATTGATTTCGCGCCATCTAGTATTTCTTTATAGAGCTAATTCTAGACGGAGAACTATTAATTGGTGTGAAATTGGCGCGCTTTTATTGCACCAATTAAATGAAGGAACGTAGTATAGACAAGTTGAACCAGTGGCGTAGCTAGCTCTACCGGGGCCCTTTAGACAATTTTTGAAAATTCTGCTATAAAATTTCAAATTTCAATAGCCTATAATTGAAGCGATTTATTTATTTATTTGATTTACGCACGAATAATTGGGAGTGAATGAAATTTGAGGGATTAATTAATTGGCATCTGACGATTATAGAGTTTCTATTTATTAACATACGAATTGTCTGCAATCAAAGCAATTTCAACATTCTAATAAATAAATAAAGCTATTTAAATAAAGTTAGTAATTATTCCTTTTTATGTGAGATTTCAACAAATTTCTTATCGTATTGCTTCATATCGGCATCCTCCCATCCCCAGAAATGGCCATGATTATCTCGATAATCAATACCGGAATCATTTTCATCATCGCAATATTGAAATTCATGTGTCCCATCACCAGTACGTCGGACACGTTTACGAATCATATCGATCGATGCTGTTTTTAAATCGTAAGCCAAACCGATTTTAGCACACCAATTTATAAAAGTTGTACTCATATTGTAGAAACTTGGACCCATTTCGGCCGCTTTATAATCCCATGGGAATGTATGATGGTAATTATGCCAACCTTCACCGAATGCAACAATTGCTACAAATTTCGATTCAACCGGTTTGATTGATCTAAAAATCGAATTTTTAGTTTATCATATTTATTGATAATGTTGAGGATTAGAACTTGTTGGAGGATTGGATCGGATCTGAATACTACTGATTTACTCACTTATCATATGGCTTTGCTCCGTATATATGGGCGACACTATTAACTGACCATGTTCCGTGTAATAGTACAACATAACGAAGCATGGCGCTTATATGCCAAGAAACCCATAGACTTTCATTCCAAAAATACCATGGAATAAGTGTCGGGAGTACAAAACAAATTAATGGGGCCAAAACTAAATAATACCTAAAAGCAACAAAAATTCGTCATTAATATGATTCTATCTATATTAGATCTAGATCTTCATCCACATTCGTATAAGAGATGATGATCGAGATCCAGTATTATTCTATTGATTGTTGATTTATTTACTTTTTTTGGAACATCACAACCGGATCTTGTTCTAAATCACTCATATCAATTGTTTTGCCTTTAGTGATAACGTCTTTATGTTTTTTACATAATAACCAACCCATATGGGCGAAAAAGAAGCCTCTATTGATATTATGCGGATCAGCATTTGTATCTGTGAATTTATGATGGACACGGTGATCACGTGACCATTCATAAATATGATTTTGTAGAGCTGCCGTTTGTAAAAAACATAAAAATATCCGTAATGGTAATTTTGCTTTATATGCTCGATGCGACCATAATCGATGGGCACCTGATGTAACGCCTTGTGATACCAATGCAGCGAACAAAAGTGCTAAAACATAACAATTGGATAGAAAACTCTCGCTTAATTTATAGAGTAAATGAAAAGAAACTCTCTCCCCATTAAATAGAGTATAAATAATAATAATAATATTTATAACAATTGCGTATTATTTCGAAATTACCGAAGCTTAAAGTTGTCCCATGACTGAACGAATAATAAAGACCAATAATGGCGGCTATATGTAAATAAACGAAAATCCATACATTTCTCCATACAATTACAATTTTTTGTGAATCGTCATTTATCGTCGATTTTCTATAATTGGTTGTTTTAATTGGAGTTAACTCAGTTCTGGGCTTCGTCAAAATTTGTACAGGCTCAGCTGAGTTTGGTTCATCGTCATAAATTAGTGATTTCCCCAAAAGATTTGGCGCCATCTCTCTGAAACTATAAGCACTCAATTAGTACCGTCAAAATAAATTCAAATTAAATACAAAGAATGTAACGTGTTCCAATTATAGTTTTTTCAAATCGAATCAAAACTACCTATGCGAATTTATTCGCACCTTAGCAAAAAAAAATACCAAAAAAAAACACAATAATGTATAGAGATCAATGATTTTTATCAACTTTATGGAGAAAGTTGTCATAATTGAAAATTTCTAAAGATAATTTGAGAAAGGGACAATTATCGATGAATAAGTCACATGACTTTTGGTGCATTGCAAATTCACTAAAGACGACCATAAACGGTACAATTATATTGTGGGTGAGAACCCTGCGATTTATCGGACGATACTGTCCGTTAAATTGAGATTCATCCTCATCCGAGCCAAATTTTGATCAATGCTGATCTATTATTTATCGTTAAGGTTTCGAAGGGCATTCATAATTGTTTCTATACAACAAGATAAGAAAATAATTTTCAAAATTACCTGACAATCGCAAAAAGCACAATATTTGATAAGCTATTATTACAACAAAAATGATAAAAACAAAACAAAGTGAAAACAACAATGTTACTTGACTATTATTTCAAACTTAAAATATTATCTCTTTATTGGGTCAAATCATCGAAATTATTTTTAGACAAGCTGTTTAAACAGACAATAAATTAGAAATCTTGTTTCTAATATTAGATATTGAATAAATTTCGAGCATAATTAAGTATTATTTGGCATTAGTCAGATATTCCAATTGATCGATAGAAGAGTTTCGATTGTTGCTTTTTTGTATTTTTTCGACTTTCGAGAAAGCTTTCGCCGTCTATGGCATACTTTAAAAATTTTTTGCAAATGGGAGTGTATCCAATAAGGTTACTGGTTTCGCCAAAAATTCATCAAAACCATCAAAAAAAAAAATATACAATTCATTAATGAATTAAGGAGAGCGACATCGGCCTCAGGCAAAGCGATCCGATCTGACGATCAAACCAATAATTGAAATCAATTGATCTCGCCAAAAAACTAGCAACGAAATCGGATTTAGTCTACTTGTAGATCCAATTTGAGAATCTGATTGATCGATCTGATCGATAGCCCGATTATGGAATTGTTAAATTTAGAATCAGTCCGAATCGGATTGGATTCTAGTCAATCTGAATCACACAATGGAATAAATATTATTGAAAAATAAATCAACAATTAATCAATAAGGACAAACATTGGATATAATGTCCGATCTTTAATAAGATAATTTCGAACAATTGCGCGTTTAATCAATATTTTTAGCGTCTTGACAGATCTCAAGATATAATTTTATTCGAGATTGGATTGTATTAATCAATCAAAATAAGCACATCCGGATCAGATGAAATTTGATCAATTGTTGGAATTATCTTACAATTCAATCCTAATTAAACCACTAAATATATTGGAATTTGGTTCAAAAGAGGATGATTCCTCAGCCTTGATATCGGACTCGAGTTTGAGAGTAAGTTCAAGTTCGAAATTAATGCCAGGAATTTCGATTTTATTTCAATTAATTATAAAATCAACTTACATTTCCTATGAAATTAGAATTGTGAAAAAATTTTAACTTTTGTGAAACATGCACTTAAGTTTATTTATTTTCTGTTGAGTTAAGTACTAAACACTTCGATGCGCTATGTTATAATAAACTTATCAAATTTGATGTTCCACAAGTTCAATTGACTTTCCCCTCTTCCATTTCACCAATACGTTTCGAATTTACCTACATTTTATAGTTTCCCCCATATAAATATTATAAAAAATACATTAAAATAAAAACAGTTTCTCTTTTGTTTTTTTTTTCTCGCTGTTGTCTTCAATAATCAAATTTATTACAATTTGGCAATGATCTTGACTTTGTCAGTTTCACTTCTGTACCAATTAAACAAATTCTTAATACATCTAGGTCAAGCATTAATTATTCCTCATACTTTCTCGATCATTGCCAATAAAAATTCCATTTATACCTCTTCATCTCTGTTATTGTAAATTCAAAAAAAAAATTATAAATATTGTTAGTTATCCAAAATCCAGCCAATCAAATGATTAGAAATGGAACAAAACAGGGCCAGGTCAAGAATTTTTGAAGCCCATATTTGTATAAATTATCTAGAATACTCTTCCAAAATGGGGTCAATGAGATAGAGGTATCGATTCTTTCTAATTGAAGTGAATCTCAATCATCTTAAAGAAAAAACATACGAAACTTATTATAAACTAATTGTAAGTAGAGATGAAGATGAAGATCAATAGATATGGAAGTTATGAATTATCTCTTCTTGAGTATTCTCAGAATTTTAGTAGTAGTTTAGTACAAATGCAATAGATGGCGCGTTTCTCTATTACTTCTTACTCCTATTAAATTATTAAGTTGAGTATAATATTTCTCATTTTTTTTTGGAGCATATTTTCGACAATTTTTGAGACTTCTGCTATTTGTTGTAAGATTTTAATAGCTTATATTTACAGTTATTAAGAGACGATAGTTTTATTTACGCAAAAATAATTGGCAATGGGAGTGAGAGAGATTTCAAGTGTTGATTGTTTGACAACTACTGGTTATAGATTTCGTATTTATTATGAATATGATACAAATTATAATTAGCAATTATAATTCTAACAGATACATAAGTCTCTTTAAATATATTATATTATTCCTCTTTATGAAGAATTTCGACGAACTTCTTATCGTATTGTTTCATATCGGAATCGTCCCATCCCCAAACATGACCATGATTATCACGATAATCGATACCGGAATCATTTTCATTATTGTAATAGTGAAATTTATGTGTCCCATCACCAGTACGTCGGACACGTTTACGAATCATATCGATCGATGCTGTTTTCAAATCGTAAGCAAACCGATTTTAGCACACAAATTTATAAAACTTGTACTTAAATTGTAGAAACTTGGTCCCATTTCGGCCGCTTTATAATCCCATGGGAATGTATGATGGTAATTATGCCAACCTTCACCGAATGCAACAATTGCTACAAATTTCGTTTCAACTGGCGTCGTTGTTCTGAAATTGAATTGAAATTTATAGTTATTGTTTGAGATTGGAACTTGTTGGAGGATTAAGTTAGATCTGAATATTACTGATTTACTCACTTATCGTATGGCTTAGTTCCATATAAATGGGCGAAACTATTAGTTGTCCATGTTGCGTGTAATAGTACAACATAACGAAGCATGGCGCTTAGATGCCAAGAAACCCATAAACTTTCATTCCAAAAATACCATGGAATAAGTGTGGGGAGTACAAAACAAATTAATAGGGCCAAAACTAAATAATATCTGAAATCAACAAAAAATTCGTCATCAATATGATTCTATCTGTACTAAATCTAGATCTTCATCCACATTCATATAAGAGATGATGATCGAGATCCAGTATTATTCTATTGATTGTTGATTTATTTACTTTTTTTGGAACATCACAACCGGATCTTGTTCTAAATCACTCATATCAATTGTTTTGCCTTTAGTGATAACGTCCTTATGTTTTTTACACAATAACCAACCCATATGGGCGAAGAAGAAGCCTCTATTGATATTATGCGGATCGGCATTTGTATAATAAAGATCAAATTCGAATAGTTTATAGATACAAATCTACTATAGAGAAAATCGAAAAAATTGAGCACGTTCGGGGTTTATTTTGCAGCTTAGCGGTAACGTTAACGTTCATTATGCGGATGCTCTATTAATCCAACGATATAAGATGTATTTTGTGTTGCCTAAATCGCTAGTGAATTAGTCAACGTCAATATTTAGGTTATGTTAGTTGTCAAATTAGTCGAGAAAAATGGTAATTAATGAATAAATTCATCAGAATTGTCGAATTAATCTATAATTTTAGGATATAAGCGCCTTTTCTGAGGACAATTTCGACACAAAAGCTTGGATAAATAATATTTTGAAGAATGAAGCAAATTCTGATAAAATCGAGGTTACTTCAACAACAATTAATATAATCTAGATATTAAATTGTTCAATTTACAGAATTATACAATGTCATTAGTGATGAAATTACAATTATACGTTCAACAAGTCAATAATTCATTAGAAGAAACCAGTCAAAAAGTTTTAATGGCATTACCAAAAATAATTCGCGATACAAAAAATTTATATGATGAAGCTGCTATTTTAAAGGACAAAATGACTGTAGTACGTGACGAAATAATAAAAATTGAAGAAGGGACACAACGTTCGATTAATAAAATTGAAAAATTGGATAATATTGAAAATAAATTATATTTAGCTAAACAGAGTTTACAAGAAAGCGATAATTGGGCTATTTTGGGTTTGTTACTCGAAAAAATTTAATTATACAATTGTAATTAATGATTTTAATTCTAGTTAATGATCTGGAAGAAGTGTTTGATTCGAAAAATATCGAAATTATATCAACGAAAATTTTGAGTATGCAGAAATGTATCAAATTATTGGTGAATGTTGGCGATTATGAAAATCGAAAATTACAACTTGAAGGCTTAAAAAATCGCTTAGAAGCAATTTCAAGTCCGGCTATTGTTCAAGCCTTCACGACTTCTAATACAGAACAATCGCTATTTTACGTGAAAATCTTCAAATCAATCGATCGTCTACCGCAATTAATCAAATATTATCACAAATGCCAGAAAGATAATTTATTGAAAAAATGGCGCAATCAACTGGTATTGGAGCAAGACGATAATGTTACACAATGGATACACAATTTTTATGATATTCTATTGTCGAATTGGCACACACAACAGAAATGGTTCAATCAAATTTTTCTCGATGAAAATTGTTTGGAATCGTTAATTGAAATTTATATTGAAGTTTTGAGTTGTTTAGATCCCAGTTTCAATGAATGTATCGATGCTGCTTTAAAACAAACGGAAGATAAATTGAATTTCTTGTACGAAATCAAACAATTGACCAAACAATTCGCCGATAATTTATTAAATTTGATTGATCGAAACAAAATCGATAAGGAGAGAATTTCGAATTTACTCCAAGTAATTTACAATTATTTTATTGTTTATACGAATAAATACGCAGCTTATGAACAAGCGAATTTGATTAAAAAACTATCAAATATTAATTGTATTAGAGAAGAACTACCCGATACGATTCAAGCGCTTAGTTTAAGTATACCGCAAATAATGGACTTAGCGAAAGATGCACAAAAACGTTGTGAATTAATCACTGAAAATTGTTGTTTTTGCAGCTTGATTATAGCATTACGGGCATTCTTTATCAATTATTCTGATCAATATCGTGTCGTTTTACGACAAATTGAACGCAATCGTAAACATGACGAAGATCTAAATAGTTTCCAATTATGTTTGTTATTATTGCAAAATGTTGGTGATGTTTTATTGAAATTGCAACAATTTGAAAAAGATTTAACATTGAAAATTTTGGAAAATAGTCAAAAATCACAATTAATCGATTATAAATTTTTATTATTAAATAATGATGATCGACGTGAATTTGAATCATTGATCAAATGCGTCAGTGAAGGTATACAATTGTCGATTTTAGATTATGTTTTGAATGAATTCAATAAATTATGTTCGGATATACATTTTCTGACTTATCAAATTGTATTTACACCGATTTCAATACAATTAGATGTTGTACAATCGACAAAAACTTGGACACAATTGAATAATTCATCAGTACATAATAATGATTTACCTGATTATAGTTTCTCGCCGCAAGAATACATCACTCAAGTGAGTTCATTATTATTATTATTATTATTATTATTCGAAATTAGCGTCATTTTTATTTTGTAGATTGGTCAATATTTGATGACGCTACCTCAACATTTAGAACCATTTTTATTTCAAGATAATCCATCTTTAACGTGTGCGTTTAAAGCGGCCGATCAAGAATATAATATTATAGGCGATACCGAAGGTACTTTAGCGCATATTTTTTTAAAAATCATCGCTCGTGGTACTTGTCAAGGTTTCTGCGATCGTATTTTATCGATATGTGAATTGAGTTATACAGCTAGTCGACAATTAGCCCACGATATCGGTAAAATTGTTTTCAATTAATTTGGTAAATAAACATTATAATTAATCAATTTCAGGCTATTTAAATAATGTTTTACAAGATTTAGAAATTACATTATCGGATAATCTACAACAATTGGCGTTATTATTGAAATTATCGAATGATCAGTATCATTCTCAAAGTGCTGGGTGTTCAGCTAGATATGTTGCTACAATACGACAAATACGCAATATTAAATCGAATTAATTCGTTATTTTACAGGATTAAATGAATCATATAACTTATAATTAAAAATATTTATATTAATGGAATTATTTCATTTCTTCTGGTGACCAAAATTTAAACGTCCTATCATATGAACTAGTCGCTATATATTGATGATCTGGTGATATATCAACTGACATTATTTTACCATCATGTCCTGATAAGGTTTTCAATGGTTGCCATGTACGACTTGTCCATAATTTTGCTGTATTATCATAAGATGCCGTTATTAGATAATCACCACCGTCACGTTGAAATTTAATATCCGATATTAAATTCGTATGTGCCGGTATTGTATATAATAATGAACGTTTACGTAAATCCCATATTTTACACGTATTATCTTCACTACCTGTTGCTATATGATAGCCATTTGGTGAAAAATCAATACCTAATACTGATTTTAAATGACCTTCCATGAACATTATACAACGGCCTGTACGTAAATCCCAAACTCTACCGAACGAATCTAAGCCACTAAAAACAAATAATATTAATAAATAATGATAATAAAAATTATTAATAATAGAAATATTCCACCCTGTAGCACAAACAGAACCATCAATTTGAAATGTAATACAATGGACTGGTTTGACATGGCCTTCTTGATGTAAAACTTCCGTACATTGATGTAAATCCCATAATCGCCAAGACGAATCATAACAACAAGTTCCCAAAAATCGTCCAGATGGATGAAATGCTAATTTAGAAACTCGATGAGGCATATGTCCCTCAATATCCGCAATTGGTTCTTCACTACAAACAATTTTTCTCAATTCTTATTCAATTATTAATTATTTTATTATAAAACCTATCGAAACTCCACAATTTCACTGCTCCATCAGCTGCACAAGAGACCATATTACAAACTGAACTTTCTAAATTTATAGTCGCTTGAGGATGGAAAACAATCGCTCCTACATTACAAGTGTGGCCTTTTAGAGTTTGTTTTAAAGTACAATCGGGAACCGACCAAATTTTACATAAACCACTCCTATTTAAGAAGAATCATTAAATTATCAATATTATTGATTAATGATAAAATAATTACCAAGAAGCGGTTGCTAATAGTTTCGAATTTGGGCTAAATTGGCATGATGATATCGGTCTTGTATCGCCGATTTGACTCGAATAGATGCTCATTAATTGTAATTTTTTTTGTATTTCTTGTTTTTTAGCTGTTTTAGTTGCTGTTGGTAATTCTAATAATTTTCTAGCATCATTTAGACGTTCTTTAGCACGCGGTAATGAATAATTAGCTATCCATAATCTGGCTGTACGTAAACTTTCCGGTCCTTCATGATACCATGTTGTTTCCAAATCTTTTTCGAAATTCTTACGTTCCTCTTCAGCTTCACGACGTATGACAGCATCCTCACCTATCCTGTAATTATAGTTGTTGTTTTTTAGGAATGAAAGACTAGAATTGATTTATAATTACCGGCTTAGAATGTCGCGTAATCGGGATCGACGATCAGCTGGTCCTTCACCAAATAAACAAATCGGCTCGCCTAATTGACGTAAATTACGTTTAACTTCGGCATCATCAGTTGAAACGTTTATTGAGCGCGCTTTTCGACGTCGCTCAAACTCTTCTAAGAGCGCCTGTTTATCTCTCGACATAGCATCTTCAAGTTCCATATATTCTAAACAAAATTACACCACAAAATTATTTCAATTACAAAATGATGACTGTGATTTACCGGTGGATATATGTACAGTTGTTGGTGGATTTGGTATTGTTGTTTCGCCACTATCTTTACTATTTTCATCTTCGGCAGCCAATCTGGCTCGTTCCACTTCTTCCAACGAGCCATAATGAATGGTCTTTGATTTTTTGACAAACTGAACTTCATCGTCTTCAGACATTACAGCTGTGATAGTTTTGAAACACTTTATTAGCTAAAAGACCCTTTTTCTTTAAAGAAAATAAAATCAAAATTGTATAAAATTAGAGAGGTTATGTGAGGTTATGTTGTTAAATAAGAATAAAAAAAGTCAGGGTTGTCAGATTTACTAGTTGTATCAAAATAGAGATAATGCTGCCATCTATTCGGTAATAATTTAACCTGAATGAGATTTTTGACGATTTTCATTTAAATTACATGAATCTTATTTATATTCGAGTTGGATTTGTTGATTATTGACAAATAAGTTGACGGCTAATTTTAAATAAAAGTGAAAAAAATTCGAACGACATTTATTTCGGTGTTGATTTGTTATATTATTTTATTTGGCTAAAATATTGTCGGTTTTAATGCGATTTTGTATCATCGAAAATAAATATCTGAATTGCGTTACATTTTCTTGGTGAAATTCTAAAAATGATAATTTTCAAAAGTGGTACAATCTGGCAACAGCCGGGAAAACAATCGAAAAATTTTGGTGGGAATTGCCAATATAATAAATTGAAAACTTACTACGGTTTTTTCCCACATAAATTGATGGGAAAGAAATATTTTTATGTTTTCTTTACAAAGCGTTTGGCTATCTTTGTCTAATTTTTTTTCCAAAAACTTCCATGATGGTCGATAATAATCGAAATCAATCAAATTATTAATTGATTATTATAGAGGATAAGGTAAAAATGTGCATAATGCGTTAGAGGAACGATTGTTTTATGAATTAAATCAACAATTGGATATTGTTTATGTTTATTGGCTTTTTAATTTTTTTGAAATAAGTGCGATCGTTGAACTGGCGACCGATAGATTTTCTCTTTCTTTTTCCCAGGCTCTGAAAAGTCTCTCAAGTTTATAAAAATAAATATGAAAGGCCCAATTAAAGTACAGTCAGAGACGCTTAGTTTGATTTTTGACCCCGTTTTTTTTTTTTGTAATTATTTTGGATTTTATGTTACTGCTCATCTGAGTGTTTTTGGTGTGGATGCCGTTAGTTTAGCCTAAACAGGAACATATTAAAAAAAAACAAAAAACAAAACAAAAACAAAATCGAATTACAAAAAGGAAAAAGAGGAAAAAACCAGTGTGCAGTTGAAGAAAAATGTGCGGATGGTTTGTTGTGCGCCGCTTCAAAAACGTCGAAATTCCAAAGATTTTTTACGTGAGAATTTTTTAAGACGTGCGGTATTGATTTGCCTTAAAGGCTTGGCCCGGCGAATATACATGGTTTATAGGGGTCTTACGTGGTTTCTATTGGCTAACTGACTCATAAAAAAAAAATTGAAGGGACACACATACACAAAAACAACGAATTTTTTTTTGGGTTGGAATTTTCCAAATGACTGAACATTTACATACGCGTCTCCAAATTTTTGAGAAAAGCTCGCTCGGACTTTGCCATTATTTTAATCGAGTGTTGTGTATTTGAAAAAATTGTGTTATTTGTTTGTGTTTTTTTTTTAAAAAAAAAAAAGAAAGTGATACTGTCATTAAAAGGAAAACAACACATAAAACAACAAGAAAATGTTATGATTATGGAATATATGAGAGAATCGAAAATTTTCTACAAGTATTGATTATTTTTTAGTGTTTTGAAGGTCTCGATTGGATGATTCACAAAATTCACAATCGAATTCAATTAAACAAACGTGAATATAATTTTTGATAAAATGTAAACAAATTCTATTTAACATAACCAAATATTTTTGTTTTAGATTTTTATTAAAATTAATTTTCAATAAATAATAATAATCAAATAAATTCATACATAATAAATAAAAAATGTTGCCGCAACAGTATTGTTTAAGATGGAGATATCATCATTCAAATCTACAAACAATGTTTTCACAATTATTAGAAAGGGAAGCATTTTGTGATGTTACATTAGCATGTGAAGGTAGAACGATAAAAGCACATAAAATTGTTTTATCAGCATGTAGTACATATTTTGAAACAATCTTATCACAATATGAAGAAAAAGATCCAATATTAATTATGAAGGATGTTAAATATGTTGATATTAAATGTCTTGTCGAGTTTATGTATAAAGGAGAAATTAATGTTGATCATGTAAGTTTAACTAATAATTATCAATATTCATAAATTATTTTTAGAATAATTAGAAAAATCCAATGAGACACTGGAATTTTTCAAATGAAAATTCCAATTAGGTTAGAATATAAAAAAAGAAACCAAGCGAAAAATCCTATTCTGATTGCCAAATCGTAAGAATACCATCAATTCATGAAATTAATCAACAAAAATATTAATTTAATTGAATATTTATTCTTTTAAATCGTATTTGTTAATTTTTGCAACAAAACATAACCTCACTTTTTTATTTTAACCTATTCTAAAGTGACTAATTGAAATTTAGATATTTATTGCAAAAAATTATTACTAGAGCTTCTTCAATTCAAAATAATTACAAGTAAATACAAGAGACAGTTTCTATGACAATTTATGGACTGATAAAGTACTTATTGGAGGATTCCAAATTTTTATGAATTATTATTAGTGGTCGGTTTACGGAGAGAATTGGTGCTTTATGTTTATTTAAATAGATAAAGATTGTTGTCATCATAAACATGATTATTTTTTAGTTGAGCAATTATTTTAAAAAAATACAAAAAAAGCTGCTTTAGATAAGTAATTGAAGCAAAATCACTTTCAATGGCTTCTATTCCCAAACTATCATTGGAGCCTTCGATAGTATTTGAAATTTGTTTTTTTATGTTGGAACTTTTGTTTTATCGTAGATACGAAGTTGTTTGTTTTTTCTGGATTGATTTTAATTTGTTTTTAGTGTCATTTAGCCACATTATTAAAGACTGCTGAAGAATTAAAAATAAAAGGTTTAGCTGAAGTATCATGGCGTGATGATGATCAAAATGGTGATAATAATAGTACGAATGGTTTACAATCAGCATTACCACAAGTATCAACAGTTATGGAAAATCCTAAATCTGATACACCAACAAATAATATTAATAACAATAATAACAATAATAATAATAGCAACACGAACAATAATAATAATAATAATAATAGTAGTAGTAATAATAATAATAAACGGAAACGTGGTCGACCA
>JAZBGZ010000411.1:29549-40198 GCA_037414795.1 Stenodera caucasica | reverse complement strand
GGGGCTTTGAAGCTATCAGGTATGTTTGTTGGATTTTTTGTAATTTTTATATTTTTGTTATAAATAAATTTCGTTGGACTATTTCCATTGGTTTTTCTTAATTAATAATAGAGACAAGTCGGGAATAGCCGGTGTTGTTGACCTTTCTGTTTAATTTATGGCAATAATTGCAATTTTAATCAAATTCTTGCCCCCAATTAACGAGCAAACTCACTCACGTTAGTAATGGAAACAAAATAAATTCCCCCTTCAATCGAATTTTCACTGGTTCTAATCTGTAAAGTAACTATGAATCGATAATTTTGGATATGCGGTCGGCTTAGAGAGGTGGTCAATCGTGAGACTTCCGAATTAATTCCCAAATTATTACTCCAATTTATCGCAAGGCTGTAGAAAGACAACATCGACGATTATTCCATCAAATAAATTGTCAGTAGGTGTATTTAATTGTTGTTGTAATTCATATTTAGGGAGTAAGTATTTGATAATATTCCACAAATGATATCATTGTCAATTTATGATGATATTCGGAATGCGTAAAGTGACTATAATAATAATAAATCCAGTTTCTATATACTTTTAACTATTAATAGTTGGGAGTAGAGTGAAGAATTCCGAGTTTAGTTCATTCGAACGTACATCAGTTATTCCTTGAAATTGACTCGGTGAGAATCAAATTTCGCGATTTGATAATAATTGTCGATTATAATAATTCAAATGTTATGATAGGTGTTGTGTTGTAGGAATTGAGGGCGAATTCGCCCGAAAATGTCCAGTTTAAAGGCTGAAGATCCGCCTATAAGTCCTGTTACGACACCAGGTTCGGTCATTGATGAGGAGAAATTTTTGGTACCGTATCGCGTCCAGATCAATATCCCGAAACCGATAAAATGGTACAGGAAGGAACATATCCCATTCGCTATTTTCATCGTTAGTTTATTAGAGGTAAATTGAAGTTTTCGATCAATCGACGCTTCATTTAAAGTTTTGTGTATATTTTATGATTAGTTTGTTGGTCGAAAGGCTATTTTTGGAATTGTCGAATTCTTGCAGATTCTAGTCTTCTTGTGTTGTACCGAAAATTTGTACAAATTGTTACGTTTCGAGCCGACGAAATTACACCAATTATGGCGTTTTTCCACCTATATGTTGTTACACGACGATTGGCTCCATCTCATATTGAATTTGATTATGCAATTGTTGTTCGCATGGTTCCTGGAATTACGTCATGGTCACTTTAGGATATTAATTTTGTACTTAACCGGTGGTATCACTGGTGTACTTGGTGCTGCTTGTATCCACCCCGATCTAGTTATTGGGGCTAGTGGGGGTGTTTATGCTCTACTTATCTCTCATGTCGCCGATATTTTAATGGTAACCCCTAAAATTACCCTAATTATCCCTTAATTATCGATTTTTCATCAATTTCAGAATTTCGAATCGATGAAATACAAGACTTATCGTTGTATTTGTATCGGAATTATCGTAATATCCGATATTATATTCAACTGTGTTCACATATTTTCCAAAGACGAGCTACTTATATCATGGGCGGCGCACGTTTTCGGTGGGATGTCTGGTTTATTTCTCGGTTTAGTTCTATTCAAACATACCACTATTTATAATAATAATAATAATAATAATAATAATAATGATGATGATGATGATAAAGTGCTGGTTGGTGAATTGAGGAAAACGATTTTATTTTGGTTCGGTTTTATGTTTTATGTTGTTTTAATGATCTCGCTTGTGATATTAACGTTTCAAATCAAAAAATGTACTCCTACAAATTTAATGCGGACACGTTATATTTATTTTTGTTGAAAACGAAAATAAATTGTTTCAATTTGCTTTACTGAAAGGAAATTTTCATCAAGTTGTTGGGACATCATGGAAATTTGTTGCAATAATATTTTACAAATATTTAAACAATCAAAAACTCAGGAATTTTATTCTGACTAAATTATTGGTTTTTTAAATAAAATTTTGATAATTAGATATAATGAGATTATAGACTGTTATCATCTTATACTTATAACGTTCCAGAGAAATTAATTTTTTGAAAAATTTCTTCTGGGACGTTTGATTGTAGCCAATTTTATGCATTTCTCTTTGTATTTATGCTTTTTAAATAAAATTGTACCCATTTTATATAATCCAACAATTGTTCCCTCAATTTTGGGACGTTCTGTATATATTTACAGTAACTAGATTGAAATTAAATTTAGCTTCTCGATTAGTTCGGAATTTATTCGATGGTATTTGATTTATGTGAAAAATACAGAAATTTTCTGAAATAAAGTACAAAAACTCGTTATTTTTTATAGATAGTTTATTATTTGGATACATATAAACTAAAGCTATTGCTCTATTCGATGAATAAAGCTAAAGAAATCAATTGATAGCCTCTTATTGGCGAAAATAAGAAAATTGTAAGTTTTTTCGGATAAAAAGTGAACTATTGTTTGGTTTTGGTAGCTCTGTTATTATTATTTCTCTTATTAAAGAAAAACTATTGGTAATTATGGTAAAAACTGTGATTTTTGACAGAATGGCACTTCAGAGAATCAACTATGTAGTTTATATAGTGTAAAATAATAATAATAATGATAAAAATAATAATAATTATAGTAATAAATTCCAGTGAGATCCACCACTTTTTTTAAGCAATAAAACAAAAACAAAAATTTTGTCAACACGATAAATCACGACATTGTACACCGATTTCTGTACATTTACATTCTAAACATGGATTCGATAATTCTGAAATGATACGACCAACTCTGTACATACGACCATAAATATTACAACCGGCTAATTTTAATATACCAGGAATTGTTGAATCGATATTATTTAAATTATTTGAATTTTCCCGCTGATTTTTGTCGCTATTATCATTGTCTACTAGAGATGGCTTCAGCTTCTCGCTACTAGATGATGTTGTCATCGTTGTCGTCTGTATTTGTGTTTTAATTTGTTTTTTGTTTGTGTCGTGTTGTTCGTTGATTTTCGGTGAAAATAACAATTCAAAAACTTTATCGAATGAAAAACCATCATCATTATCTTGGTAAGTGGAATTTTCTGTTGTTGTAATAGTAGTAATTGTAGTAGTTGTTGTTGTTGTTGATAAATTGTCGATATTGGTTAGATTTTTGGCGATCTGATTCGGTAATGGCGTAGTTTTTCGCGCCAAATACGGCATCATATCAACAATCAATGATTGTAGATCCGGTGGTGGTTCGGTACGGATAACATCACGAAATGGATCCGGTGTATTAATTCCGGTAGCTATTGTCACGATATCCTGTGAAAAATTCCCATCCAATCGGTCCAATACAACGGTAGGTGCTTCTATATCATCTAAAAATCATGATAAATAAACCACCAGATTATACGAGGGCTGTACAAAAAGTTTACCACAGATATAATGTGGACAACATAAAGAGAGATTTTGTACAGATGATTTCCGACAGCCAGGTCGTGGATTTGGACATGGCGATTTTTGACAGACGACATTACCATAAAAACAATTGCAAGCCATACAAGCTGACTCTGACGGGACCGGTTCGCCGTGAATTATTTCGCGACCATCCACCAAGCATCCTATCCAATAAAAATTTTAAACTATATCATTATCGATATTGATAAATAATAAAATAATTACCATCGTGTAATTTCGGATCATTACTGATCGATGGGGCTGTAACAGCATTCTCATAGAAATTCTCCAATATTGGTGGCTCTTTCGGTATAAAACCACCCTCAGTCTCTATTGGTGGTGAGAATAAATTCGTATAACCACCCCCAAACGTAGTTACTCGTTCTTGTGGATTATAAATCGCATTTTGTTTCTCTTTATCGGAATCTAAAGCATCGGCAGCAACGAACGGAATTATTCTGTAAATTCCCCAATATTTTTTCTATAAAATGAAAAACAATTATGAATTGATACTTGCCTTAAATTAGGTAGAGACGGTGGCAGAGATGGTTCGTTATAATCATATTCGTAGTCGTTCTCTTTGTTTTTAGTACGATTTAAAATGGCTTCGATTTCGATTGGTACTTTCGGGATACTTCTTAATGTGGCGCCGGAAATTTTGACTTTATGATCAATATTTTTTGTAAAATCATCAATAATTGTTGTTTCTGTTGATGTTTCAGTTGATGTAGTCGATATATCTTCACTGCTTGTTATGAAAAAATCGAAATCTCTAATTTCTTCTAATTTATTAATTTCATTAGCGTCAATTGGTAGAATTGTTGTTATTTCGGTATCGTGTCGTTTTTCCAAAATATTGCCATCAATACAATCAGTTGTATTTAGAATAGTTTTGACAGTAACCGGATCAAATGATGTATCTGTTGTTGTTATTGTTGTTGTGTCCGCTTCATTATCATTGTAATATTCAGTTGTTGTAGTTGTTAAATCCGGTAATAACGTTTCTGTTGTTGTTTCAATTGTTGTCATTTCGGTGTTTTTATTAACATTTTCAATTCTTCGATTATATCGATTATCTAATAGAGAATCAACAATACTCAATAGGGTGTCATCATTGAAAATTAGATCGGTCGATCTCAATTTATCCGATTCATTATTAATTACATCTTTATAATAATTATTAGTTGAATATTTATTTTTTTTGCTCAATTCCTGTTTGGACATTAGATTATAATAAAATGGCGTTGTTGTTGCGGTTCTATCAAAAGGAATTCCGATGAAATGTCGCGTTGTACCGAATGTCGTTGGATGTCTTTGTTGTTGTTGTTGTTTTGATGATTCGGCAATGACATAAAATGGTTTATTAATATTTTCTGGAATTAAATTTTGTTGATTTATAGTTGGTTGTTTAGTCACTTGTACTTCTTTACGTAATTTCGCATATTCTTTACTAACAATTGGATATTGTCCATAATTAGGTTCTGGTTGGATTTCAATGCTACCATCTTTGTTGTTGTATTTTTTTTTGGGAAAAAAATAATTTATGGTTATCAATTGTTATATCCAAAAAACAAAAACAGTAAAATTGATAATTATATAGTACTTACTGCAATTATAGCTAGCAGCACAACATTCTCTTGGTCGTATAACTGGTGAACATCCAAGTAATGCTGGAGCACATGATAAAGGCTCACAACGTAAAATGCCTCTTAAACAATAACAATTATCACAGACTGAATGTCCTACACCAAGGACTTTACCGCCTTCTTCATAATAAATACCATCAACAATACAACCACCTTGAATATTTATAAGAAATTTATCATTAACAAATTTCAAAGATTTTTCTATTCTACAGAATGTCCCAGTCCTAATTTATTTAAGGAGTTGGAGAGCTTATATAGGAACATTTATAATAAACGAGATACAAATAGGGGGATCTTTCGGCTGGGATATCCTGTATATAAATCTACCTGTTTTAGTCGGTTTTATCGTTGTACTACTACTAATTTGTCGATAAGTACAATTATAATAAATCGGACAACAATTATGATCTTCATAAATCGGTATACAACCATCAATCGGTAGAAGACATTTCGGTTTAACGCACGTTTGTTTACCACCTAAACAATAACAATATTCGCATAATGAAGATGAATCCATTGCTGAACCCGGCCCATAAATACTACCATTTATGATACAAGCTAAATTAATTATAATTAAATTTTGTATAATTAAGGAAATTTTATTTGGATTATTTACCATGATCTAGAGTGGATTTATCGATTAATTCGGCACCATCCGGTTCTGATCTAGCTTCTAAGCCATTACCATTATTGTAAAATACATCTAGAGAAATACCAGTATTTAGCCTAAAATTTCTAAAATTTCTTAATAATATCTATTTGAATACTTATTTGTAGTTTATTTTTTAGTTCTGTACTAAGTGTAGATTTTTTTTTAGATTTTTTTAAATTTTTTATTTTTGTATTTTCGATCAGATTTACCTGAGCAAATCAATTCAGGACAGCAAGTTTTATATTTGTGTAATAGAATACATCCAGGCGGTGGTGGATTTGGTAATTTTGGACAAATACGTAAATAACATAATAATGTACCACGACTACATGTACAATTTAGACAAGGTTCAGCTGTTATAACTTCAGTATTTTCTTCATGGAATTTATCACCATACCAGCAGTCTGTTGGGTTAGAAAATAAAATTAATTGATAAAAAAAACATAAATAACCACCCGCACTATTTTAAATTATCTATTGT
This sequence comes from Stenodera caucasica, assembly GCA_037414795.1. Classification (NCBI taxonomy): domain Eukaryota; kingdom Metazoa; phylum Arthropoda; class Insecta; order Coleoptera; family Meloidae; genus Stenodera; species Stenodera caucasica. The sequence goes on along the minus strand of JAZBGZ010000411.1, from coordinate 33,980 downwards.
TTTTATTATTTTTTTTCCAAAGTAATGATAGAGGAAAAATGCGAGAGATAAACAGGCAAACGACCTCGTTTATATTAGTCTACATGTTGTAATGTTTTTGCCATAAAAATCTGTTTTTAATGATGTCGACGTTCAAGATTCCTTGCATTAGATTTTATAGATATAGAGAGACCACTGTTTTGTTGTAACTATTGTCAACATTGAACTATTTATAACTTTCTCATTGTTTATAGTCTAGTTTAAATAGCTATTGTTTTCTATGTCAATGTCTCGCTACCGAATTGTTTCACGAACATGATTTTTCAATAGGTATAAAAAGAGACTGAGCACCTAACTAGACGATCAATCAATCAATGTTTTTGTTGATAATAAGTGACAAAGAAGAAAAATCCACATTTACAGGATCGATTTTAAAGCGAGAGATTCTCAAATTTTCCGTTTGTCCAAATTAATCGTTAATAAAAATTAGTCCAAATCAGTGGCTTTCAAACGGTGTTCTAGATGCACAGTAAATATTACAGAAAATTAATTCTAGAGTTACTTCTTTTTTTGTGGTTTATATTTTGAAATTTTCGCAAATTTCCATATTGGACAAATTTTCGTGCTTTTCATTAATTTTTTTTCTTGTAGTAATTTTTACACGTCCTGAATTGAATTTTATATTGTTCATGAATCCTCAATTTTTCAAGCAGATGACTTACAATATAAATTTATTGAAATTTTCAAGTTTTCAGTCATTTCTATAATTTTCATCAGTCTTCTATTTGTTTTTGATTTTGTTGACTCTTCACCATTTATAGTAATGTTCGTTTTGGAAAATTTGAATATTTTTCTTTATAAGTAATAATCCGGTCCTGTATATCGCCATCTCTTTATAACAATAATACTTTATCTCTAATTTGCAAAAAACTCAATAAAATCACCAATAATTGACATGTCAAACGAGTTTGTCTAGATTTGGAGATAGAGATGTGGATTTGTTTGAAGAATATAGGTGGATATCATATAATAATAACAAATTCAAATAAATTAGCTCAAATAACTTCTTCAATTATAATTAAAACAATTTTTATTACAATTACGCATTTCAAGATAATTATACAGCGATAAAAATCGTTATTAAAAAAATTATGAAAGAATACGTTGATTTTCTCACGACAGAAAAAGAATAAAATATTCAAAAGAAAAAAGCAGTCAAGGATTATGCTGTTTTTTTTTTTCAAAATTTTTGTTAAATTATCTCAGTCAGTCGATATAATAATGAATTTTTTCCTTGACAATTCCGTTTTCTTTTTGTTTCAAATCTTAATATCTCTGTTTTTCACCAACTACAACAACAAAACAATTGTTGCGAATATTTTTGTAAATTACTGTAATTTTAAATTTGTTACTGTTATTTTAATAACAATAATAATTATTATGAGGATCACATTTTCAAGGGTCATAATCTAGAATTTGATACAAAGCCATAAAATTTTGTGATGATACATTCACTCTAACTTCTAAATTTCTCATACGTACAGCCCTTATTTTTGAAAAAAATGGAAATTGGCTAACGAGGTCCTTTGAGGGATCACTTAAAGTTTGTTCGGGCTATTTTGGAAATGGATCAAATCAAGATCAGATTTTCTTTTGATTCTATGAAAATTAAGAAAGCTGATCTTGATTTGACCCATTTCCAAAATTAGGTACTTTTATATCCTAAAAAAGCTTCAAGTGAGTTAGTCGCTTTTCATTTGTTTTTCAGAAATTGTGTCGTCCTAAAACTTGTGTGCATTATAATCAAGGAACGACTTCTGTCATAAAATATTTCTTTTAAAATGATTCGAAATGATTGACAAGACATTATATAGAAAGAACTGGTCTTCCCACAATAATTTCAATAAAACCATTAAAGACTTTTTCTTTGTCTTTAATAGTTCAGGATCAGTTGATTTTTAATATAAAATTTTGCAACCGTTAACTTACCGACAACTATAATCTTGTTGATTTATTGTTAGGATTCTATACTAGTATTTGATTTTTTTAACGTCTGGGATGTTTTCGTTTTTTTTTGTTGGTGGCATTTTTATTACTCATTAGTATGTTAATTTTTTTGATCTCTATTCAGAAATTAGGAGACTTGTCCTAATCATTCATTTATAAAATTGTATTAATTTTCAGAAAGAATTTTTTTTTTTTGAATAGGCAATATTAATAATAATAATGTCATTGTGTGATGATAAACAAGCCAACTTATCTTGTTGCACATCTCTTCTTAATAAGTGACAGTGCAAGTGTAATATATTCGAATGGTAAGAGTAAGAATCTCCAGGTGTTTGAATGTGTATGGGTTTTTCTCTGAAATTGATGGGGCCGACCACCGCGATCTTATCGCTCCTTGGATACGTAACGATGGGGGTTTCGTTGTTGTTTTTTCCTCATATAAATTTCTTCATTTTTGATTGTTCTTTAATAAAAAAAAAAAAAAAAGAAAATCTGACGGATATTGGTTAGTTATTATATGAGAACTTCATTGGAAGACGATCCACCAGGTCACGACCGATAACGGTACAGACATCTCTCATGTCTACGACGTGTATTTATACCGACAATCATACCTTTTAGGACTTTTCATAAATATAAATATAAATATAAATGGGAAATGTTTTTATTTCCCATATTTCCATAATATTTGGCCGAATCAATCAAGAACATAAATATTTGTTGGGATTTTTCAGTAAGAGACTTCAATAGTCGATCAGGCGAGAAACTCGAGTTTTGTTCTTAATAATTATGTTGAATAAGCAAAATTATTTCAATATCTTGAACTTAAAAGAATAAGTCAAGATTGTTTTGAAGTCGATAACCGATTTAGATTTATTTTTCCTCGAGAATTTTCCAATTTTCCAACGTCTCAGTTAAAACAAACCAATTTAACATCAAATTTCATACACAATGGTACTAGATATACATAAAATACATGTTCATGGTAAAACCATGAAGTCAATAAAAGAAAACGGTACTGTTACAACTATGTAATACGTATTGTGTACTATATACACATGTTTTGTTATTTATTACTACTATTTGAAAGGAGCTTAAAATTAAAGACATGTATAACTTCGTTTTCATTATTTCATAAACAAAGTTTCGCTATCAATGTCAATGGCATTACGACAACAAACAACAACAATAAAAATTATTAGACGAAAAAAATAGTAAAATATTTATCAATAAACGAAAATAATGATCTGTAGATCATGAATAATGAGCAGAAAATTGATTTTAAATATGATACCTATAAATTATAGCGTTTTTTTTTCGTTTCATCTTTTGTTTTTCTTTAAAGCGTACATATTATAGCTTGAATGGCTTATAAATCATTAAAATGACGAGTAGGAGGATACGTATATAAAACTGTTTTTTTTTCTTCTTCTTATAGATCAATTTAAAATTATAGTAGATAGAACATCGTATTCGATACGCAATTCAATTAAAAAATATAGACTTTATTCTCTATCTAAATATTCCAATTAATAGCTCCATTGAAGAATTTATAGTAGATATTTGAATGTTTGTAGTAGATGTTAATTATGTCAGTGATTCGATTAGGTAAAATCACATAATTTTGTTTAGAACTTCCGTTCTAGTTTTATTTATTTATTTATTTTTTCAAAATTTACAATTAGATTAATTTTAATTCTAATTAATTTCCATCAATTGTTATAATTGAACTTACCACCGAAACTTGTCGTAATTGATAAATTGCAAAACCACAAAATTGTTAAAAGAAAACTACACCATTGTACGCGAAGCATATTGGCGGAGGTCCGCCGAAGAACTGATCTGTTGGAGGTCTTCGTATGACACGCGCTATGTGAACTAAACTTACATACTTTATGCAGCAAAACTTCGTACTTTATCATCATCATCATCAACAACAATAATATCATTATCATTATCGGTTATTGTATAATTTTACTAGACTTACACTTGTACAAATATTTATTTGTTGACAATAAAAAAAAAAAGAAAAGAAACTGAATACGATAACAGAATAGGTGTGAAATTGTTGAAATTTACAGTGAAGCTTTATATTTTTATCCATTGAAGATTTGCTTTCGAAAAGAAAAAGCTTAGTTATTCAAGTATGTAAATTCGTTTATAGAACGTTCCTCGATTTTGATCAGAAACTCCATTTATTTCACGACTATATCTATAACGTCACTTATCTAATAATAGAGTAAATTCTTGAGATCTATTCGGTCATATTCATCTAAATCGGATTTCCTAAACATTAGTGTAATTTAAAAGATAGTTTGAGATCATAATCATACCGTTAATGATAATAAAAGTAGATTTTAATTAAAATTATTAAAATAAATTCAATTTGGCATATCGTGTTATTTACTTCGGTTGATAATATATCGTGATCAGTCTGTTTAATTG
>JAZBGZ010000410.1:0-24196 GCA_037414795.1 Stenodera caucasica | reverse complement strand
TAATAACGTTGTCTAGAAATTTTTATTGGAAGTAAGAAAATTCTCAATCAATCAAAGGTCGTTTGTTTTTAATTGAAATAATTAGAGAAAATTGTGTTAATTAATCAATAATTGTCTATTCTTTGAAAAAATATAATTTTTATTGTTTCTATGGAAAAATAATCCGGGAAAATTATTTCATTGTAAACAGCATGACTCATTTAGTTCAATTATCTAATAAAACTTTTATCGATTGTATTTTTATATGTTTTGTTATAAAATTTTCAATTTTTTTGATAAATTTCTAATTTTGATGATTTTTTTTTTTCTTCTAGCAGCCTACTTGGCGATTGTGGGGCGAAGAGAAAGCCGATGGTGCTTTATATACAGTTTATTTGAAAAAAGTCCGTTATCATCGACCTAATCGTAGTTTATCTTCATCACATTCAGTAAGTTTAATTGAATTTTTTTTATTAAAATGGAATCTATAATTTAATTTGTAGGATTCAGATGATGAAATTTCCCATTTAGAATGGGAAACTGTGCGTGTACGTTTCGTTAAAGCTGGCACATTAAGAAAATTAGTTGAAGCTCTATCAACTGATGATGGTGAATTAGAAACAACTTATATTAATGTATTTTTAGCAACTTATCGTAGTTTTTCAACATCTAAAGAAGTATTAAAATTATTATTACAACGTTATGAGGAATTAGTGGAATTACCTAAAAATGGAAAAACCGACATACATGAACAACATCGCAAGTACATAACTTCAATTAATAAAAAAAAAATCAATATTTAATCATAATTATTATTGTAGAACTCTAATATCGGCTTTACATGTCTGGTTGGATAGTTATCCGGAAGATTTCCGTGATCAACCGAATCATTCAACATTAAAACAATTGTTAGATTTTTGTGAAGAATTTCTACCAGCTACTGAATTACACGCAAAAGTACAACATCGTTTAGAACGTTATAAACGCGAACAACAATGCGATCCGTTATTATTAACAACATCAACAACAACACCAACAACATCGTCATTAAATAGCGGATTTGCTTATCGTTTAACAACTCCAGGATGGCAAATTTATCGATTACCAGATGTACCTGTACGACATTTTGCCGAACAACTTACACGAATGGATGTTGTAAGTTTTCAAAATTCTCACAAAAATAAGTGATCCTGAATTAATCTGGAATAATTGCAAATTATCTAATTTAGGCAGTTTGGAAATTGCTAGTCTAAATTAACAATTTAGATAGAATTTTACATGTTTTAAAGAATCGAAATTTATTGGACTTCTTTGACGAAAATTTTCTTGATTTTTCATGCAGAATAGTTACAAAGATTGAGCATCTTTGATTTACTCTTGATACTTGATTTATTAGAAAAATGTCTGTATTTCCAGTTTTTTTTTTCAGAAGAATGTCTGCTATACGAAGACTGGAAAAGCAAGTATGTCTGGAATTTTCGTCTTGGATAAATTAACTTTTTTGATGTTTGAATAAATTTCGATTCTCTACAACTGATTAAATTTCAATCGGAATTGTAGTTGGGTTTTTGCTTTAACATTTTTTATTGTATAAATTATTGATTTTCGATCATTTTTCTTAGGATTTATTCAAGAAATTGATTCCACATCAATGTTTGGGAGCTGTATGGTCACGTCGTGATAAATCTCGTAGTCATGAAGCGGCAACTGTTTTAGCAACAATCAATCAATTTAACGCTGTCTCATTTCGTGTTATATCAACAATTCTAGTCGATTTACAATTAAAACCAATTGAACGTGCACAGATAATAAATTGTTGGATTGATATAGCACAAGAATTACGTTTAATTAAGAATTTTTCAAGTTTAAAAGCAATAATTAGTGGTTTACAATCGAATCCGATTTATCGTTTACAAAAATGCTGGTCATTATTGATTAAAGAGAAATTTGAATTATTTATGGAATTATCGAAAATATTCAGTGAAGATAACAATCAATCAATACAACGTGAATTATTAATGAAAGAAGGTACAGCCAAATATGCAAATCAATACGGCGAAAATGATAAACAATTACAAAAAATTATACAAAAACAAAACAATCATATAGCCAATATATCATTTGGTACAATACCATATTTAGGTACATTTCTAACCGATTTAACAATGATCGATACAGCTATACCAGACTATATTAATAATAATAATAACAATAATAATAACAATATTAATGAGCCTTTGATAAATTTCGATAAGCGTCGTAAAGAATTTGAAGTTTTGGCACAAATTAAATTATTACAAGGTGCCGCTAATGCTTATAATTTCAATATTGATACGAATTTCGATCGTTGGTTCGATTCAATTTTAGTATTAGATGATCGTGAAGCTTATCAATTGAGTTGTCAAATTGAACCATCATCACAACAACAAACAACAACAACAATAGGAACAACAATTAAAGATAAAAAATCACCAACAACTCTAATAACGGGCCATCAAAAAAACGACTCAATTGCTAGCACATCAAGCAGTAATAGTTCACAATTTTATTATGATATTGATAGTATAACAAATTCACCAAATAATAGTTATGAACGTAATAAACGTCTAAATAGTCCATCACAATTATCAAATAGCAGTAGTAATTCATCATTACCATCGTTAGATATATCGTTGAATAGTTCAAATAGCGGTAGTAATAATCGATTATTACAAATACCTGGACAATATTCAACAACAAATTCGCCACAACAAAAGAATAATAGTCCCGATTTCTATATAATCAAAGTCACCTATGAAACGGACAATGTCGAAACTGATGGTATTGTTCTATATAAAAGTATAATGTTGAGCAATAATGAACGTACACCGCAAGTAATACGAAATGCTATGTATAAATTAGGATTAGAAGGCAATCCAGATCGGTATACTTTAGCCCAAGTTTTGCCCGATAAAGGTAAATTTTTATACCATTTTCTTTATATTTTATTATAATTTCTTTTGTTTTGTTTTTATCTTTTTAGAAATGGTATTACCGCCAAATGCTAATGTTTATTATGCTGTAAATACTGCGTATAATTTGAACTTTATATTGAGACCAAAAAAAGATGAAATCGATAGTACGAAATCATCTTTATCATCAACGTCATCATCAAAAACAAAATAAACGGTGCAATTCTTTTCTACAAATTCAAACATCTGTGATAAATAATGGGAAAATATAATCACAAATACTCCGACTCTCTTTTATTATTATTATTATTCTTCTTATTATTATTAATATTATTTTTTAGAAATTTTACATATTTTAATTTTACAAGATTAATTTATTTGTGATTTTTAACAAATTAGAACAAATTCTACAATAATGCTCTCGCTTGTAGGTAATAATTGTGCTTTTCCGACCAATGTACATGTGATCCTGTAAGATAAATCATTGTAAATTCCTCTAATATTTCCATATCGTACTTAAATACCAATTATATATTTTTTTTTTAACAATTTAGTCTTAAGTCAATTATTTTTTATAACAAACATCACAATTATCGAAAATAAAAACTTTCTTATCGGAATTTTGTTGTGTTTTTGGGCGAAATCCAGTTAATTAATCGGGGAAAAATGAATTTTCCGTTTAATTATGAGGAAAATCCGACAACAATAACAGTTATAAAAACACACAAGTGCCACTTCTCTCGAGATTTTCACGCTTCTGTTCGAATAAAGCCCACTCAACATTAAAGATTGATCTCGAAACGGACCCTCAACTCTACCTCTTTTATTTCCAACTAATCAAAACAAAAGACGAACGCTATTAGAGATCCCGTTGAATACCTGGAAAAAAATCGGAGGGGAAATAAATCCTGATCGCGTTTTATTAATGAATGACCAAGACATTAGACCGTCTGGCTCGATTCGTATGCGAAAGGGAAACATTCCGTAATCATAGGAAAAAATAATGGGGAAAAATCGAAAGGTCCCCACTGTCCATCTCTTTCTAGCCGGTGTCATTCAAAACAGTGTCTATTGATTGTGACGTAATGGCGTCACGACGCAAGTCCAGTATGGCGCCGTCGTCGTCGCCGCCACCACCAATATTTCTCAATATTTATAGAGAACGATGCTCAGTACATGGACTACTGTCCGACGAGAAAAGCATGCGCCGCCATATCGCCGCCCCCGGCGGACTTTATAAATAACTACCCCTCTAACAAAAATAAATAAACCATTGAAGAAAATCGAAACTCAAATCTCTCATTAACTACAAATTGGACAAAAAAACAAAATTGATTACAAAATTAAAATAATTACAACTAAATTTGTGGCGTACGAATTATGTGCATGTGTGAGTGAGTGTGTTGAACGAAATGTGGGTTTGGCCAGGATTCTAATTGTAAAATTCAAAGGATTAACAAGACAAAAAAAATACTGATTAATTACCGAATTTCACCCCAATTCTAGTGATGGTGTAATTGGTTCGATTCGTTTTTAGAAAAAATTGGTTATCGTCGGGGTGAAATGGGGGTGATTCGAGATTACCTTGACAGGTGTCCTATGGATCGGAGATAACATGAGGAGCTCGACTCGAATTGTACGTAATAATTATTCATTAACAAAATATTTAATGATCGATAAACAACCCTTCGGACTTGCCCTTATATCGTAAATCGTGCACATTGTTGAATTGATTGATAATAAAGCAGTGTAATTGTGCACGATTTTCTAAGGGTAGAAAGGATAACAACAGTTGGAATTTTACGCATTGCGTGCGTAAATCAACCCGCATTCTCCAATTATTTATTATTATCGTTATTATTATTCAAATTGGGTCGTAATTTTGTTAATATTGAATTATTAAAGATTCGGATAACGAGACAAAGACACCTTAGAATGCTAATCGAAGAATCCTTACAATTATCATTGCGTTTTTTTCGAATTGTTTATTTTACGTTGTGAACCATTGGGATGGAATAATAATTCAATGGTACCGCATAATATTCGCCATTAATTCATCTGAGGGGTTGTTTTGCATAAAATAAGAGAAACTCGAGTCAATTAACATAAATCGCCGATAAAGCTCAACAGAATTGTTATAGCCGAGTGCTAATAATAAAATTGAATTTATAATCCGACTGTGGAAAACTAGCCGGGGAAATGTACGTCTAATAGCTGGAAAATTGTAGCATATCAGCCTCGTAATAATTTCGATTAAAGTTGGTAAACACGACCAATTTTGTTATTTTATCGATGCGACGAATCGATGCTAAACTTTTAAATAATTGATATCTAGTCGGCTTGAAATAGCCCAACGATTGATCGATGGGTGTTGATTTTTCTACAAATTTCGTTTCACTCGGAAATCTTGCCACTGTTTCCATATTGTGATCGATATGATTTAAGTTAGTGTCGTCGCGACGCCGCCGCCGGCTAGGCGACTATCATCAACATCATCATCAAACTTTTCTCCAACAAAAAAAAAAGAAATCGCCGTTTTTCCCCCATCTAGTTTCGTCGAAATTAATATTATTATTATTATTGTTTCTAGTTGATGTATTCGTGACGATTAAGCGCCGGCTAGATATAGCCCGAATTTTGATAAGGTGAAGGCGATGCGCAGTACCGGCGAAGAATATTCGGAACTAGCGGAATTCGGTGGTCCATATCTGGGTGGTCGTTATGGCAGTAGCGGCAATTGGAATCGTACTCCTGGTCGCGGTGGCGGTCGTACTGCCGTACCAGCGGAAGCGGAGGATGTCCTGGATCCGAGCGGAAGTCCTCGCGGAGGCGCCCGCAGCCGTTCCGGCCTCTATTACTCCCCACCTGGTACTTCGTACACGATCGTCGAACGACCATCTTCGGCCATGCACCATCACCCATCTAGAGACTACCATCATTATAATACAACATTGAGTAGTCCTAGAGGTACTTATTTAGGCTCAAATCCGAATTTCACTACGAAATCAAGCAATCGCGAAACTAGTACTATTAATACTAATAATAATAATAATAATAAAAAACGACCAATATCACCGGAACAAGTGCTACGTTTATTTGGCAGTAGTAGTAGTAGTGGTGTTGGTACCAATAACCAGAGAACCAATCCGAAATTGAACCCGGAAAGATCGCGACGATCACCGGCCAGCAGTCCACCATCGACCACCCATCAAATCAATTACCGATCGCCGACCAGCTATGCGCCCAGCATCCATGAACTGATAACGAGAACGGTGACGATGATCAGAGAACCGCAAGACGGCACCCATGGCTTCGGCATTTGTGTCAAAGGCGGCAAAGACGCCGGTAATTCCCCCCCCCCCCCAAAAACCCCGAACAATTCGAATTTGATCAAAAATTGCAAATTTCAGGTGTCGGCGTTTATATATCGCGCATTGAAGAAGGCAGTGTCGCCGAAAGGGCCGGTCTAAGGCCAGGCGATTCGATTCTAGAAGTCAATGGTACCCCATTCACGGGCATCTCACATGAGGAGGCATTAAAGGTAAATATCGGTCTTGAGAATCAAAATCCAATCTAGTTGATGTCGTTTTTTGTTTTGGTTTTTGTTCGATTGATTTGCCGAATCGTCGAGACTCAATCAACTGGCAACAAATCAATCTGTTGGGCTTGAAAAATTACGGTTTTGTTTCGATTGTTGGCTTAATTTTCGATATTGCAAAAAATAACGATAGTTTTTGCTTTTTTTTGTAAATTCAGCGGTTTCGGTATTCGCACCGCGTCCTCAGCTCAAGGCCAGTCTTCATCCCCGAATCGAGACGATTCGCCAAAATGCCAAAATTCTAGAGCTCTATTGCGTTAGGACTCTCCATTCGAGGATCAGGATTGATTTTAAACTGGAATTGGATTCAGCTCAAAGTAGACGAAAATCCGTCTCGGATCCATTAGCCCTGTCCTCTATCCGTTGGCCTTGAGCGGAGGAGGCCATCGGTATACGACCGATTGTTTCTGTAGTGTTTAGTTTAAGGATTGGGTAGGTTCGTGACTGTTCGCAGTAATTCCACTTTCTGTTTGTATTAAGATATTTGAGCTAGAAATGGTCAATAAAATGTTGAACAAATAAAAACGCTGACCTTATTCGCATTCTCTATTACACAGCGACAAAGTAACAAAAATAGATAGTGATGAAAAAACAAAAAATAGAACGCACAAGAATCGATTTGATTCGTGTTGGTTTTGGAAATTTGCGCCACGAATAGCTTCTATTAATTCTTTTCGATCCTATTCGAGGGAGTTTTGATTATTGCGTGATAATAGCGATTTTCCGGTCGTTCTATTAATATTCAACTACAACATTGTCGACGACGTCGGTCGTCTTGGCGATTCTAATTCGAACGATTAAATCGAACAATTTGCTCGATTTGGAGCTCACGAAAAGGATTATTCTAATACCGAATCGCTTCAAAGTCGAGCTCGATAGTTACTGGAAGATTTGGAGTGGCTTTGTGCGTCATCGAGCACAACTCCGGCAACTTTACAGATAATATCGGCGAGCTTAAGCGGCGACTTCCTTCAACGTGCACGCCAAACTGCTCACTTCCTTTGGATTTGTGTTTATTCGGATAGACGGCTAACTATATCAGGATTACCAACATGCGACCTTTCAAACGAAAAATCAATCATCCTTATGCTTTTTTTTCTTTGTGTGTATATAGATGTTGAAGTCTTGTCGACAACTCAGCATGACTGTACGTTCGCCGAATCTACCATCGATGAATTTGGGCGGCGGTCCATGGCAGATGCGGCAAACTTGCTCGTGGATGGACCGCCATGGACGGCCGGTATCGCCACCTCTAGAATATACCAGAGCTGGTCAAGTACCGCCGCAACGGTACGGCTATGGTCGGGCCTCGAGCAAGGATCGGAGTGTACGCCGGGTGAGTTCCACCGCCATACAGGCTGTCCCACTTTCAGGAATTTAAAGTCTCTGTGAACATGAGATAGAGGCGATTTTTTGGAATTTTCCAACAAAAAATGATGCAGTACCCAATTTCTTCCAGAAAAGACTCAATAGAAATAGATTCGCATCCATGGCCCATTTCTGTGACCTACTTTGAACACTCTGTATCTCAGAAACTACTCATGTTCGTAGCAACTTTTATCGATCAAATTTGGGACATTCTGTATATTTATGCATGCAATCATGTTAATTATGTCGTTATTGAGATCCAATTACTTTGATCTTAATTATTGCAGGTGGATCTGTGTATCGAACCAGGACAAAGTTTGGGCTTGATGATACGAGGTGGTGTTGAATATAATTTGGGCATTTTTATAACTGGAGTTGATAAAGATTCGGTGGCCGATCGGGCTGGATTGATGGTGAGTTTATTTATAGATATTTCATATTTTTTTAATTATTCATACCAACCTGGAGAATTTACAAAAACAACCAGACAAACGCTTATCAATATCAATGATTGAAACGAATTAGGTCAGGATCGATTGGTTTCTAGTACAGTATGTGGGTGAAATGTTTAGTGGGGTTGTTCCATTTCATCAGATGACATGACAAACGGGAAGCTAAAATAAGGGTGGCTAGGTTTTTCCCATCTATACCATATATATTAAATACATAAAGCGAGGGTTAGACTGCTAGATTTAATCAAAACAAAAAACGGATGCCAAGTTCGGCTGCAAACAGGCGTGGTTGATTCAATATCTCGATGATAAGAAATTCTAGCAACTGGAAGCCAATCGCTCGCGCACCAATTGAAAGCTATGCGAACCCTAAAATGCGAATCATCGAGCATTCGTTGTTCGCGAGCTAGGTCGATTCGTTCAAGCGTCTGATCCAATGTGAGCCCGCCTTAACACACTTAGAAATTATCTCCAATAAATTAGAGAATAATGTTCACCAGGGCCGGACTGGTCCAAATTATGATGTTTTTCTGTATACTTCAACATTTTAAATAGAAATTTTGACTTAAGCTGTCAATCTTTTCAACAATGGGACCAAACCGCAAGCCTAAATATCATAAAACAATAAATCAAAAAAGGCCAGCCGTTCGACCTTTTTGTCAGGTAGAGAAATTCTAGTTTGGGATTGAGAATCGCCCAAATTTTTCTACACAAAATAGAATTTCTCTACCTGACAAAAAAGGACCATTGCATAGATGGTCGAACGGCTGGCCTCTTTTGGATTTATTGTTTATGATATTTAGGCTTGCGGTTTAGTCCCATTGTTGAAATGATTTATAACTGAAGTCAAAATTTCTATTTGAGATGTTAAAGTATATTGTTGTTTTGTTAGGTTGGCGACCAAATTTTGGAGGTAAATGGCCAATCGTTCATGGACGTAACGCACGACCAAGCTGTTGCTCAACTGAAATACCATAAACGTATGTCGTTGCTGGTACGGGATGTTGGTAAAGTTCCGCATTCATGTACGGCATATGATCGTGACTGGGATTTATGTAGTCCTGGGTAATAATAAAAAAAACAAAAAACAAAACCAATCCATTAATATTATTATTTTTCGATGTCGATTAATTGAATGAATTTCGTTGATGGTTTCAGGAGTCGTGCCGCTCAAACAACACGAAAATGGGCGGCGGCCCATCAAATGGTCGAAGAAAAAGCCAAATGTATATTGACACGACCCGAATTCACAACATTATGTTATTATACAGACGAGTATGCGTCCCGACATATGACCATAGATGCCTTTGTACAAGTCATGACTGAATTACTCAACACTCCTGAAAAGGTAATCGATTATTTTGAAAATTTTCTTCTCCAAAATCATATTGATTGATTGATCGAATTCCAGTACACTCTAATGACTGAATTAAGGGAGATCGTAGCCATCGAAGATCGAATACGATTCGATGAATTAGTATATAGACGAGATCTTGAAGTATCTCGAATTAGAGATCCTAGAGATTATGATTATCGACATTCTAGAGTGAGTCTTGTTATTTATTTCGCAATAATAAAATTTCGATAATTCGATTTTATCTCGATTTAGAGAAAAGGAATACCGATACCCGATGCCAACCATTCAACTCCATTCGCAACTTATCACGATGTAAGTCCAATTCTTGCGACCAAACTCCCATTATTTGTTTCCGTTATTTACAATCAAAAAAAAAATAAATGATAGATATATAAAATGGTGCTTGTTGCTGAAATTTTTATTTTGGTATGAGAGTGGTAGATTTACGACAGAGAAACACGAGCACTTGCCAGAAAATTTGGCATCATAAGACTTGTTTGCCATTTTGATTAAGGATTATGGTGCCAGTTTCACTCCAAATACCCATCAACAAGTGGAACATACAGTTCCATTGCCCCCTCTATTATCATTATTATCATTATTATCATCATGGCTATTTTGATTTATTGTTCTAAAACCGATGCCAAAAATTCGAGAATCAGCTCCAAACTTTATACAATGAAATTACAGGAGTATGCAACTGGTTATTGTGTTGTTGAGCCTCCTATTGTTAGTACGAATAATGAGGAGGATTATCGTTCGCCGAGCGAAGATTCGGGTTTAGGAATGGATAAAGTTCAGAGGTAAATCGCGCTAAAATTTTGACCATTAAATAGGAATATTTCGAAAAGTAAACGCGCATTTATAGAATTCGCCCGTCGAGCGCCACTGGAAAAACGGCACTAAACGAAGATCACCAAAACCAGGTGATTTGATTTTCACTACTCTATGTTATTATTATGATTTACTATTAAAATTATTCTTCTCTTCTATTCTATCTTCGTAGGCTTGTAGAAACTCGAAACGAGGCTCATTTTTTCCGCCCGAATAATTTGAGGTTCGTTTCTCGTATTTACTCTATTTATCTTTTTGTTTTTTAGAGCACTGGCACCAACATATCTCTATCATTGTTTTTGATTCACTTGCACACTATCTTTGGTACCTCTCTCATACTCGATTAGAATTCTTCATGTAGAGCTCTAGTCTAAAAGCGATACTCCCCTCAATTTCGATTATTATCAATCTATCTGTATATAATTCAATTGTTTTGCAGGAATATATGAGCGGCGATGATGAGAATTCGCAAGAGACGCGGAATCGGCGCCATTCGAGTCCTGGGGAATCGCGATCGGGAAGCACAACGGCGCTCCATCAGCAGGACTACGCCGATTCGGTAATTCGAAAAAAAACACACAATTATCATTATTATTATTAATATAAAACCCAAATACAGATTATCACAGTTCTATTTACAAAAATGTACAATGTTGCGACAGGGCCGGCTTAGAGTTTTTCTTGGAAGGCTCGCCGTAGCTCTTCTGTGGCTTTTGTCAATTCATTATTGTCGCTTCTCAATTTTAGATTGTCTTGTCGTGTTTGATCATCGAAAATGTGGTAGTCTTTCGGCGGTTCGGTTGGATAAGCGAATTTCGCGTTGTTGTTGTTGTTGCCGAATTTCGGTCTCGGTATACGGACGCGTTTCACGTCGATTAGCCACGATTCCATACCTTGATCGAAAAATAAAAATTAATAATAATAAAAAAAAAAACTAAAAATAAATGGTAAAATTTGTTCATAATAGTCAGAGGTCAATAACGGTATTTATAAAAGAGAGAAATTCAAAAGGTTAATAATTTCCGGTAAACGTGACAACATCTCGTGTACAATATCCAATATAATTATATAGATATCTATCCGGGAGTTGGAGCCGGAAAATCGGTCACAAGAAAAAACCTGTTCTTCAGCTACACAATTAATTGAAAACAACATCGGATTTGATTTATCGAAAATCAATTAATAAATATCGATTATCGATCGCGATGGGCTCCATTGAACGGACAAACTATCAATCGCCAATAGGTCATGCAGGTGTTTTACCATCATCATTATTAATAATAATAATAATAATAAAAAACAAGCAAACGAATCGATTAAATTATAAGATTGCTGCGATTTATGTCCCAGGTGTGTTTCGCTTCTATTATGAACGATGATAATACAATTTCTAATAATTCCAGTTTGTGATTACGATAAAAACGAAACAATTGTACATTAAAAAATAATAATAAACGAAAAAATTACACGAAATTAAAAGAAAGTTGAGGCAATTTCCAACTTTTACTACACAGTTGGAAACTTTCACGTATTATACATCGATTGAAAACAAATAAATTTCGAAAAATTACGCTCGTTAATCGAAAATTTGGCGAATATCGCGGAGATTTCAATGGTGCGTCGCGGCGCAAACCCCCCCAAAAAACAGCAAAATAACTCACTTGTCGCCGATTTTTCTCTTGTTTCTCTATTAATAATCAATTTCCAATATTTTTCGATCAGTTTATTATTATTGATTAAATTATGTTCGTCTTATTTCATGCTTAATATAACTACTATAAACTACAATGACGCACTGCTCACAGGACCAGGTAAGCACCTCTTTTATTTTATTGAACATGGTTGCCACATTTGGTGGGATTTTATGTAGTATCCACTTTATTTATTATAAATTTAAATAGATGATATGGTAGAATTTACAACATTTGTTGATAGTTTCCCCCACTTATAATCGCTCACCTTTACCTCCGACTGTAGTGTCCCATCTCTAAGATTATTCGATTATTTCCGAAATAGTGTAATTTTTTTTTTAACCATTTAAGCTAATTATCCAGTTAGGCTACAATTTATAGAGGAAGTCGTTATGAATGAGATGTAGTGACAGCAATTTTTTTTTGATATAACTGTATTCGTGAGATTTAATGAATCGAATTCCCACAAACTCCTTTTTTCGTTATGAAGGTTTTCCCGTTCTTTATTATCAACAATTTTATTTATCAAATAATACAAGAAATCGTAATTCTTTTGTAATTAGTAATAAGTGAAAGTTGCCAATTTCAATTTCCTTCCAATTGTTGAATTGCGTGTGGGTACCATGCGGTGGTACCATTCAGTGGGCGCAATGGTACTCGATTACCAGGCGATCAGAAGTTCGAAGCGGTCCCGATTTCGTGCAAGAAGTACGGTCATCGTGTCTATGACATTTTTTGTTTTTGTTTTTTTAATATTGTCCAAAAACGGTACTTGAGATTTATCGATGACAACTTAATGATAATAATTAGAAAACAAATCAGAGATTGGAGGGGAAAATCATGAAAAATATTTTCCAGAGCGGTTACCTTGGCGGTCTACGTTCAAGTTTGGGCGGGTGGACGCAGAAAGTCAAGTCTTGGTATTGGGGCAGACCTCTTGTAAGTGTGTTTCTAGGGCCCTTTGAACAGCACTTTATTATATTTACATTTACATACGTACAAGGTGTCCCACTTGAAAAGTCCCCCATTTATATCGCGCTTATTCATCAAGATAATTGAGTAGGAGTCGGAGCACGTAAGGTATAATTGAGTGGTTGGAAAATTTTTCTACTTAATCGGAAACTAAGTGAAATGAAAAATTTTGAAATACTCTCCAGATTGATACAAGTGCCACCATATTTAAATCCTCTGGAAAAATGAAATATGGACGTTTTTGTTCGGTTCCCTAACTATTTCATGAGTATTTTATAAACGCGAAATAAAAATCCGGATTAGAGAGGTCTACGTTCCACTGTTTAATATAAAAATCATCAATGTACCTCTCTAATCGGGATTTTTATCCCTCGTTTATAAAATAATTGTGGGATAATTGAAAAACCGAATAAAATCGTCCATATTTCGTTTTTCCAGGAGATTTTAATGCGGCACTTCCTGCTCCAATCTGACGATAATTTCATCTTGATTTTGCAAAAAGATTTTCTCACCGGTCAAGTATCAGGTGTTACTAAGAAAGTTCTCCAACTCCTGTTCAATTATTCATGTAAATGAACGAGATGTGAATGGGAGACTTTTCGGCGGGACAGCCTGTATTTATATCTATATTCCACTCCAGCATGCGGCCTTTATTTTTCCACCTTCAATTATCAATTAGCAAATGAGGCATTGAACAGACACACTCCCATTTCCGCACATCACTGGAAAATTCGCACCCAAATTTTCCGCTGAATTTCTATTTTTTGTTGTTTTTTTTTGTAAATATCATAAAATTTAGCACAAATTGTCCGGCTATGGGAGATTATGCCTAAATGGCCGAGATTTCGGCCATTTTGAAGTCAACATCAATTGAGAAAAAAAAATTGTGATTATATTATATTTCAATAATTGGCATTATTTATTATTAGAGTATTCTTTTGTTTTTATAATTATTTGAGTGTTGTAGTATTGTGAATTGTCCGAATTTCGTGAATTCCATCAAACAAAAAAGGGCGTTCCTTGCAAAGGTCCGTCACACCACCGGTATCAAGAATTTAACTTTCATCGTCCACACAGCATGGGGCATGTTTTTTTTTATTCAAAATCAATATTTAGAGCTAAATCAAGGGGCAACACAAACCACACCAAATCTAGAGCTTCTCTCTATTATTATTATTATTATTTTTCCATGCATGACCCTTTGAAGTAGTTCGACAAGTCACTAGATCTGTGTCTTGTACATTAGTCGATCATTGTTTGTTTCAATAATTAGCAAGTCGTCATAGATTTAGGTTGAGTTTATTCTGTGAATTTGTTTGGTTTTCGATCAGGAATTGGCCCATAAATTGTCGCGCAGCTTCGACATGAAAGACGAACAGGCCCTTCTAGAGGGCGAGGGCGGCATGCGACGGCACCAATCAATGCAACGTTTGGCCCGCGACGGCACCGGCACCGAAACGCACCGGGAAACGTCGCGTGTCGTCCAAGATGACGAGGGCAATCTACGCATCACCGTCAAGAAAACAAAACCGATTTTGGGTATTGCAATTGAAGGTGGCGCCAACACCAAACATCCCCTACCACGCATCATCAATATCAATGTCAGTTTTGTGCTCGATTAATTGTCGATTATCGATTATAATTGACGGATGCTTGATTGTAGGAGAATGGGGCGGCGTACAATGCCGGCGGTTTAGAGGTGGGCCAATTGATACTGCAAGTTGATGGTACTAGCGTTGAGGGCCTGCAACACCAGGATGTGGCCCGATTGATAGCCGAATCGTTTGCGCGACGCGATCGCGACGATATTGAATTTTTGGTTGTTGAAGCGAAAAAAAGTAATATGGAGCCGAAGCCGACTGCTTTGATATTTTTGGAAGCTTAACATTTGCTTAGCCTCCCCGCTAGCGACCCACCAGGGCCGGCCCATGTCACCGACTGAATTTTCCAAAATTACTCCTCCAATTAAGGAAAATACAAACAAAAAAAGACTACTACACATATCATATTAATTGTATCATCATTTAGCTTGAGCTCAATCGATTAATCAAATGATTGATTAATTTATTGGAACGATAATCGATACCGTAGTAGCTGGAAAAGCCGGAAATTTCCCTGGAAACCGGCCGTTTATGGGGAAAATGGGGCTTTTCTTGTAGGGCGCAACCATTCCTATATTTAGCGAATAAAAATTAATAAAACCACAAATAATTGTTAATTGTTGTGTACAGCTTTAGTAATTAAAATTGATAAGAAATTAAATTGATAATGCTTCATGCAAAATGGTTGTGCATTTATCGGTGACACCAAATTTAGCGAATTCTAGTGGGAGAGGCACTTTTCAAATAGCCCAAAAATTTAGGCTGCAAGCCTTAGATGTAAATACACAAAATATTGTTAAAATGCAGTATTAATTATTAAAACAAAACACATACCTAAATAATAATTGAACAAATCGAACAAATGGTGAGCATAGAGTTGTGTGCCAAAATAAAATTTACTAGAGTTGGTAATATGGAATTAAGAAAAATAAAAATTGATAAAAATAAAACCAAAAACACAAAAAAAATGAAATCAATGTTTGCCTTCACTGCATTTTGCAAGCACCTTGTTGATTTTAAGCGCTATTGTAAATATTCAAATAATTATTGCAACAATAATAAAGTTATTTATTTTTTAGTAAAATTAAAGTGATCTAATTGTTTTCTAAAAAATCAATAATTATAAAAAAAAAAATAGTAGATCGCTAAACATTATTATAGTGCTGAACGTAGAGCTTGAGAATCTATTTAATTGATTATTATAAAAAAAAATTAATAAATTAATAAAAAATCACAAATAAATAATTAAATAAATAAATGATAATAAAATAAATTGGCGGATCTCCATCTATCGTATGTGGCGGCAAAAATGGGAAGCAATAAACAGATTTTAAAAATTGGGGGAATTCCGTAAAAATTGTCTAGTTCTCTCCGAATATCATAGATGGCGATCTGTATCGTTGTTGTAATTCTCTTTTGATTTCGATCATTTATTCAGCTATTTTCGGATAAAAAGCTATTGTATGTAAATAGAGAAATTTAGGTGCTATATTTTTCTTTTAATTTCCATTAAATATTTGTAAATTTTATTGAAATACCGAAAATAATTAACATGTTAATATTGTTGTTGATGATGTGTGATTAATGATTAACAAAAGATGAAAAAACAACACAAAAATAAGATAATTATATCAGGGAATTATAAATTAATTTTCACCCAATTGTTTCATTTAATTAATTATCACAGCTATTCGTGATGAGTCAATTGCGCGCCATCTAGTTGTTTTCAAATAAACAATTCTAGATACTGTTACGTTACTTCTAGATTGGTACCACAGAAAACGCTAGATGGCGCTCATTCGCCTACATTGCGAATAATTCAAGACTGTAGCATAATTCTTATTTATTAATATTACAATTTTTATTATTATTGGTAAAATTATCGATGATTATCGACCAATCCAGTAGCGTGCCAATATTTTCAATCTTTAATAATAATAAAAAAATCATAACCAAACAATCCGATTTTTGTAAAATTAGTTTTCATCATTAGCTTGTGACACTTTACAAAAAACAAAACACACAGCCTCACGAACACAGATCCTTTTCTCGAAAACCACACATTTCGTTGAATAATTGCAATTTTTAATATTAGCTATATTTTCAATTATAGTTGAACAACAACAAAAACTATGTAAATATAATTCAATTTGTTATTCTATGTTGTTAAGATCTTGTTGATTTTTATTGCTGAAATATTTAATTGAAGATATTAAAAAAACAAAGTTGAATCTAAAAAACAATAATGCATTAAAAGATAATCACAATCACAATTCAATTGTTTAAATTAATTCATAATAAATTGTTTTACACTGTTCATACGCAATTTTAATAAAGACATGAAATTAATAGACGCCTTTGATTCACCAACAACCAATAGTATCGTCCGATTTTGATCAGGTGATAGAACCACAATAGCTGATTGGCGAGAAATCTACGACACTCACGATTAATTTCTGAGTATCGTAGATTCATTTTTTTATTGAGTTTAGATGAGTTGGGATTAATTTCAGATAATTTGGAAACAATTTTTCGTTATTTATTATATGTAAAATCAATGATTTTCGCTAGTACGGATCTGTATCTAGTTTAGTGCGCTACAATTAGGGGCGCACTTCGACTTTGTCAACATAACCTCCAATTGTCAGCTGATGGAAGAAAATGCGCTCATTTTTCAATTTTTACACGAAAATTTCAGTTGGCATCGGTTGTCTATTATTATATAATGAATTTCTGGTATATTACATCGTTTTGAAAGACGTAAGTATAGATAGAGTTGTGAAATCGTTTATTTCAAGTGTAGAACTCGATAGTGTGACTGGCCCGTATTGGATCCGAAAAATGAGGACCCGACTATCGCACAAACAAACCAACAACCCGTTAAAATTATGGTATTGGCTGATACGCACCTATTGGGCTCACGAAATGGCTATTGGATTGATAAAGTGCGTCGTGAATGGCAAATGTATCGTTCGTTTCAAACAGCGATCAATTTACATCAGCCCGATTTGGTCTTTATATTGGGCGATTTAACCGATGAAGGTCTATATTGTAGTAGTGCAGAATTCGATTATTATGTTCAAAGATTTTATAGTCTATTTTCGGTGCCGGAACAAACCCAATTGTACGTGGCTGTGGGCAATCACGATATCGGCTTCCATTACGGGTACGATCTATAAATTCACCCAATTCTCAAATTATATATTTTACTTGTTTTGTTTTGTACTATAGGATAAGTCCGTATTTGAATCAACGATTCGTTACAGCGTTCAAATCGCCAGCCATTCAAATGATCTCAGTTAGAGGCAACCATTTTGTTCTGGTCAACAGTATGGCTCTAGAAGGTGACGGTTGTTTCCTGTGTAAACCAGCCGAAGAACAATTGACGAGAATCGAAAGTAGAAAACCACCATTTAAAATAACCATTAATCTCATTTATCTATTTTAAAGAAATTCTAAAATGTTCCCGTGGAATTGGAGTTTGCGATCCGAAATACAAACTGGACATTTATAGTAAACCGATTTTAATGCAACATTATCCGTTATATCGCCAATCCGATATGGAATGCAACGATTTCGATTCGGCTCCATTACCGATAAAACAGGAACGTTTCCGGGAACGTTGGGAATGTTTAAGTCAAGACGCCACAAATCAACTGTTGAGCCAAATTAAACCACGTTTAGCATTGAGCGGACATACCCATCATGGTTGTACTCGACCATTACCGACAGGTGAAGGTATCGAAATAACATTACCGAGTTTTAGTTGGCGCAACAAAAAGAATCCCAATTATGGATTAGTATGAAATTAATTCTAATTTTATTTCAATTTCGTTTAATAAATGATCAATTTCAGGGCGTATTTACACCGAATAATTACGCTTTTCGTAAGTGCGAAATGCCAAATGAGAATACAGTCATTACATTATACATATTTGGATTCAGTTTGTTGTTGATTTGGGTGATTTATGCGTTAATTATTAAACGGAATAAATATAAATGGCGTTGACGTGAGTGCTTTTAGCAATTGTTTCTTACACAAGACTCTCTCAGATATGCCATATCAATGAAATAAACTCTTGCGACAATTCTACTGTTTCTTATTAAAATTTCAGTATAGAAACAGTTGAAGAATGGCGCCAATATCGATATAATTTGATAGTTTGCACGGAGATTGAATTCAATTCTATTATTATTCCAATCGATATCAAATTTTCGCCTTTCATTTTCTTCACCACAATACAAGGAAATATTGAGGTTTTCTCTCGAAAATAGTACGGACGTCAATTGTTATTTTTCACATTATTATCAAATTGCACAATTGTAATAAATAAATATGAATATTATAGATGTAGATTATAAGAATAATCTATAGAATAATTGTTGTTGAAAATAATGCTCAATTTGTAACTCGATAATAGTTGCTACGTTGTGGAAATTGTTTTTTTTCGTCAAATTTTTCTTTTAGTTGCCGAATTTTCTTGTGTTATATTGAGCTAGCCGGCCATGAAATTTATATTAGGGAGAAAAAAGGGGATTTACCCCGACCTAATTTTCCGAATGTGGAAGAAGCCCTATGAGATTGATGTGAAATATGATACGATTTTCAACGCAACTTCCTGATAAGGATTCATTTCCGTTTTTTTTTTTTTTAATATTAGGATTGCGTTTATCAATTTTTTTGAAAATCATCTTTGACACGATGACCTTTTATCAATTTTTTCGATGCGAATTAGGTAATAAAACCCTGGTTTAAGCCACAAATCATTTATAATAAATAAAATACTGATAATCAAAATAAATTAAAATATAAGCAAATACTGTTGCAACCTAGAATCTTATCAAATTAACATGTCGAATATTTTTTGAAGAATGGTGCCTTCTTATCAATTTGGAAAATAATTGAATAGCTATTCGGGAATATCGCTCAGACGATATCCGCCCGGTTTGCGAAAGATGCGCTCCTGTAACGGTAATTCGCCGATGAGAAAACGTTCCAAAGCTCTGATGGCCTGTTTGCTGTGTCCGGTGCCGCGGAAAGCGACGCTAGCATCGCGCCCAGCACTCTCCAGAAGGATATCACCACCGCCAGGATGCTGGAAAATTATTTGAAAATTAACTAATTTCATCACGGAGTTAATTTCAGTCTTACCTCGTCGAGGAAATCGGTAATGTCGTAGACACGGTCATAGATGATTATCCAACAGTCCTTGTCGGTATCGTGCCAGGAGACTTCTTCCAATGTTATAACTCGGTCTTGGGGGCAAGTTGCGAAAATCTCCTGATTTGTTGTCACTGTCGATACTTGGGTCATTTTCGAATAATGATCACGTAATAACACGATAACAGATTAGTTCTCAAGACACTGTTCAAGTTTCGTATCGACGAATGAATTAACTCCGTCGTCGCTTCCAATATATATGCGGCCGACCTAGTCACTAATCATAAATGTTGGTGAATTTACAACAATTTTTATGGTAACGAAACAAAATATTGCTAATCGTCTGATGAAAATAAACGAATACGATAATCATCGTTCCATTTATCGACGAACTTGACGCAAATTTTGATTGTAATTTCATAAGAATTTCGAATTGGGAAATCGAAGCGGGATTCTCTACAAACAAAAAATAGAATTGCATCAAATATATTTAGAAAATAATACAGAGTAAGTACAAAAATCACTGGAAAAACTACAATAATACTTTGACGACAACTTGGAACGTTTCCCCATCGATATTGACGACAATATTGAAATTCTGATTGGTTCTAATCATTTTCCTCAATTTAATTCCAATAAATATCGTCTGATTCGGTTGAACTTGACCGGATTTAGGTTCAATATCAATCTCATTGAAATTCGATAAAATATTATAATTAATAGTTCGATTATTGTTGGATCTAATCACAATTATATCAGAGAGTTTTTGTTTTGTCAAAATAATAACATTCGGTTCAATTTTCCACGACTTTCGACTATTATCAATGAAGTGCGTATTATCATCGCCGATATCGTCATCATTACCAGCGAATGAATGAAACGCTAATGTATCATCAATGAAATCATTCACAATAGTTTCATCATTCCTCTCTAAAATGACCGTAATTTCGTTCTTATTCAAATTTGTTAATAATTTTTCTAAAAATCTAACTGGCTCTCTCAACAATTTCAAATCGTTCGGTATGGCTTCATCCGGGAAAATTTCCCGTAATTGTTCACATAATGGATCCAAATTTTGTTTCATTTCCAATAATTTACGACACAATCGTCGAATACGACCACGAGTCACTTCACTACCGGTTATCAAAGTGATCACACCCAAATCGATAACGAATTGTTGACAATCTTTAATGTATCTCCAATCGGATCTAGTTGGCTGTAAAATAATTTCAATTGTTGAACTTTGTTGCGGCAACAACACCAATTTTTCCGGCTTAATTTCAATATTACTGAATTTATAAATTGTTTTCAAATTGAAATTACATAAAACGAACATTGGTAAATTGCCGGTATTCGTTAATATGAAATTCTCTTTGAATTGATTACCACGATTATCATCGATATTGCCTAAAGATAATAGGAATTTTCCTGTAGCATCTTTGAATGCTTTCCCAATTGATACAGTTCCACTACCACCATAACCATACAATTTGATCGATTGTTTATACAGTTGTTCATGTTGTAGATCGATTGATTGGAAATTGATTTCGTCAAAGCAAGCGCCAATTTTGATTGGTGAAAAACGTACCGATATTGTTTTTGTTTCATATGAATGTAAAACTAATCGAATTATTGAACGATACTCAAAATCGGAGGTTTCTTTAATTTTAAATATAGACCCTTTTAATGAACATTGAATGCGCAATTTTGCATTTGTTCTATTACGTATTGAAACTTGCTGGGCTTCATCTTTACCGATTTTGATACAATCCCAAATCAATTCACAATCAGTTGTTTCAATCGGTAATTTACCGTTTGATAATTGACTTAAACTGCTCGAACTACGTAAAGTGTCTGTTGGTGATTCTACAGCGACTTTTTTCTCGTTTATGAAAGTCTCATTAGAATTACAATCGATATTTTCTTTATTTTCGATTTCGATTTTGGTTTTCGGTTTATCCCACATCGCCATAGCCCGACCTGGTGTAGTTTCTGGTTCAGTTAGAATTTGTTGAATTTTCGAAATACTCCAACTATTATCACATTTCGTTGTGGTTAATTCAATTAATGGTACAGGTTTGTGTTCTTTAATTGGACTTTTCGCTAGAATATTCTCCAAATCGTCTGATTTTTTGTGAAAGAAAGCACCCATCGATACTTTATCATCGGGTAAACAGCCCATTGTTAATTGATCCAGTCGTTCGATGACTGGTAGAGAATTTTCTTCATTCCAAACTAATTCATCTCGTAATAATTGCGATTGCATATCTTCGCCTGGCTTGAAACTATCAGAATAAGGCATTGTTTTTTGGAATTCTTTAGCGAATTGATCCAAACTAAAACGCTTCGCTTCAGTCGTTAGTAGAGCTGCCGATAATCGCCGCATAATTTGACCAACATTTGTTGATTTTTCTAATGAATCGATTGTTGTATTCGAACATCTTGGTGTGGACGTACTTTTTAATGCATGTCTCGAAAAACTCAAATCACTCTCGTTCAATGTACTTGAACTAGGTTGTAATGTCTCTCCATTATTATCAATTGATGAGAAATTCGTTGTTGGCTTATAATATCTAGATGGTAATCCAGTATCTCCCGTATCCAATGATAAACGCGATAAAACAGCTCGGGCTTCATCATGTAATTCTTGTATATGTTTCGGTAAACGATTCGGCATCAAATCTAAATCATCACTTTTTATCGACAATATACCAAATGAGCTATCTAAATGTAGGTTGTTCGACATTTTTTTCGTAACAGTTGAACACGAAATCGGTTGTGGGGTCGATAATAACGTTGAATCAATTGTGCAATCAGTCTTCTTCTTATCCATTTTAACCTAGAATTAAATCATTCATTTTCACAATATCATCGAATTATAACGTGATGAAATACACTACCATAGAATAACGATCGAATTTTAATTATTAAAAAATTTATTTTGCGTTAAAAAATTGTAAAACAATACAACAAAAGTAAAACTCACACATAAAATGACAGTTAACTTTTGAATTGATAAACAACAAAAATCAAGTCACACCAACCCGAAGATACAAAAGTCTCCAATTTACTTGGAATTACAAAATTTTAATTATTTATAAACCCTTAATTTTATGCATACTATTAATATATGGACTAATCAAGCTGATTTTCATCAAAAATAGTTTGTTGTAATTCAAAATAATAGCAGTATAAAACTAGCAGTTGGTAATTTGGAGCGCGGGATATTTGATTTCTCAATGGAATAGATTAATTTTTAACAAACAAGTCTTTGATATTCTTATTGATTGCTTCTAATGTCCACTTGAACGGTTTATCGCAGTTTATGAAAAAGACATCAGGACTCTCCATATTCTTATAAGCCGTGATTATACTGAAACCGATTGAAAATCAAATAACGGGAATAATCTGGCGAAAAATGTCTACTTATTTCTGAAGTCTTCGGATGTTTTCAATAATTGTTCTTCTGTAGTACTTGAAGTTCGTCTTGATAATCTCTGCATTCTAATTGGTTCACTAACATGAAGAAATAAGACACGATCTGGTTTCAATAGATCTGCTGGCCATTGATATAAGAGATCACCTTTTTCTGGTAATTTCAAATCAGTTGGAAAATACATTATTTTTCTTGCAGTACCAAAAGCACATGTTGAATGCCAATAACGATCCATTATAACTGGTGATTCTTTCAAAACAATTGCAACTTCTAATGCTGCTATATAATTACCTAAAGCATAGTATGCTTGTCTTAACGTTGCATGATCATCAAATAATGAACGTATTTTTTTAATTGATTCCGGTGGCGTTGACCATTGTTTTGCATTCAATTGTTTTGCTAATTTATGGCCAGTTGTTGATTTACCACAACCATCTAAGCCTTCTAAAACTATCAATGGATAATTTCGTTCGATTTTTGTCGCTTTATATGTTTCTAAAGCATTATTGTAAGTTTGCAAAAGTTGTGAAATGCCATTAGGGCTCAATTCCTATTCAATAACAAATCATTCGATTGATTATAAATTGATTAATAATTGTAGAATTACCTGATGATTGTTGAGAAATTCCAAAACTGACTCCACATTACGATAGATAAATTGCGAAGCCATTTTATAATAAAATCGCATCTAAGTATATCCCCAATTTCAGCCTGATTCTCACTTATTTGATCAATTATGATGAACACCTGATATCGCCAAGGGGAATTCAAGGACTTCCCCTAATTTACCAGTGGC
>JAZBGZ010000409.1:5156-45314 GCA_037414795.1 Stenodera caucasica | reverse complement strand
ATAACTAGATTATTAGAAAACGGCGCGCAAAATCGAAATAATTGATTGCAACTTAACCTATAAAAATTCAAATAATGTGAATTATTCGGTGAAAAAAATTTCTTTTTTTTGATCTCTATCGATGGACGAAAACTCGCCCAAATATGGTCGATTTCAAATTGTTAACATTAAATTCGACTGTTTTAAAACAAAGGAAAAATCGCCGGAAAAATTGTGATTTATTAACAAAATCGGACAAATTATCAGCTGATTGTCGGCAATTGTTTAACAATGGAACAATTAAAGGGGATGGCGCGTAAGTTTCAATTATTATATAGATAATTATAAATAATTAAGAAACAATTGAACACTAGTTGAATTTAATTGGAAATGATGATTGATATTAAGGGTGTTTTTACAGGCCGAAAATTCGCAAATCGCACATTTTCCTCGTATTACTTCTACTACTCGTTATCCTAGCATTTGGTTTAGCTTATCATTATGGATTATTCCATATTAAAGAGGAAATAGTGATTTTGTTACCGCCAAATCCAACGAAACCATTACCATTATCACCTTCGATATTACGGACATTCAAAAAAGCCGCTGTATGTGTGGATGCAGCACCATGTGCGGAAATCGGCAAGTAAGTAAACTAATTATCCTTTTTTTGTTTTTTGTTTAATAACGTCATCAATATAATGGACAATAACCTCGTGATTAATCAACAAATTACGAATAATATGACTTATTTCCCATACAACGCAAAAATCCACCTTAATTGACATCTTTTTTTTTCACAAAACAAGAAATATTACATCACAATAGGCCATGGAATTTTATTAGTTGCGATATAATAATCAAGGTTAGCCTTGTAAATCGACAAAAATTAATTCAAAGCCTACTCGAATTCATTATTTTTCCATTAAAAAACAACCCATAATTGTTTTGTTATCTAATTGGATTCTATTTCAATTTTACGTTAATTAATTCGCTTAGAAAATACAACAATTGAAAACGTAGTTTGAAAAAACATCTGAAACATTTCAAATTCTAACCTTATGATAAGAAAAAAATAAATATTCTTATCAAATACTATTCAAACGATAATTCACGTGACTGTTATTGAAAATAAGAAAAGATTTATGATTTTTTTTTCTGTTTTCCTGATAAATATTTCCCATATTAATAGATTTTCAATATTGGGAAAAGTTTCTAGAAATTCAAGGTTATAGTGAGTTATATAAGCGCGAAGAAACTTCTAGAAATCTACGTTTCAATATGAATTCGGATAAATTCTAGAAATTTCGCAAATATTCAAATACAGCCCTGCCGTTTTCGTTTGTTTATTTTTTTCCAGAATTATTTTTGTAAATAAAACTTACCAAAATTGCTTTCCGAAAACAAACTTTGATATACTTTTTGTTTTGATTTTGCAATATTTGAGTGCGCATGCGCTTAATGTCGTTTCTATAAATAGTTGGCCATCGTTGTTTGTAGTTCAGTTGTTTTTGTAAACAAAGCGAATCAAATTGTGAGTGTTTCCATTGAAATATTATTCTTCAAAAAAAATAAAATAAAAATCATAGAAAAAATGTCTGAAAGCCATTTCGACGAATACGAACATTACAATTTTCTCTACGACAAACATATCTATAGTGGACATAGTGGAAAACAACGTACAAAACGCGAAGCCACCGAACACACAAATCATTATGATCCTAGTGGACATTCCAGGAAAATTGTCACCAAAATGATGAATACCGAACAAAATAGAAAATTGAAACGTTAGTTGATTACCCGAAAACTGTGATTTGCCCCCTTTTATCCAATTAAACCATATCAATTGGACAGTTGTAAGACGATTTACTTGCTATAGTTTTGCGGATTGTGATTCTGATTGGTTATTCACTTTTGTTATTATTCTATTCAATTATTACGATAATTTTCCACCATTGCAAACTTGATTGTAATTATTCTTCTAAATAAAAATTTAATATCTGCTTTCGAGCTACTATTAGTGTGGAAATTGCAAGCTTTATAAATACTGTTAATTTAACAGAATTGTTTTTTAATTTTTTTGATTGGAATCAACGAATTTCAAAGATTTTGTTATTCGTTAATGAATTAATAAAATTATGAAAATTTCACCTTAGTTTTATTTATCGATAGAATGGAATCTTCCAGAATACAAGGTCAACTGTGTTTGTTTTGTAGGTTGATCAAAATATTTACATTTTATAGTGTTATTTATATCAGCTGTTATCTATCTTATCTTGTTTAAAATTTAGGCCATTTCGTGTTTGATTTATATTTAATTTGGCAAAAAATAAGTGGAAAATTATTGACAACAGCGCTACCTATAACCTTGTATTTATTGACATAACAATTCAGACAGGACCGGATTGATTATAGTTTGTTTTTTTAATTTTTGTTTTGAGGAACATTTTGAGCCAAAATGGTTCCGCAGTCGATGCAACAATCGCCGCTATGTTTTGTAATGGTATTGTAACAATGCAAAGTATGAGTCTTGGTGGTGGTTTTTTAATGACTATCTACATAAAAAATGAACAAAAAGCCTATGTTTTGAACGCACGCGAAAAAGCCCCATTAAAATCTAAACTAGATTTGTACACAGATCCGCAAAAATCACAAAAAGGTAATATCAATATCGAATATCAATCGTAGAACAGGAATGATTTGGGGGAATTTAGGCCCTTTAGCTATTGGAGTACCAGGCGAATTGAGAGGCTATTGGACGGCACATCAACGTTTCGGTAAACTACAATGGAAAGAAATCGTCCAACCATCAATTGATTTATGCGAAAAAGGCTACAATATGAGCAAACATCAATACGAAAACTTATTTAGACCTAGTGTTATCGATCGAAATGACAGTAATTTTAAAGAATGGTTCTTCGATGATCATGGTAAATTCAAATTGATTGGCTCAACAATTATACCGACGAAACTATGCAATACTTTACGTATAATAGCTGAAAATGGCGGCGATGATCTCTATAATGGCACTTTAGCCAAGATGTTCCTGGAAGATATGGATGAAATCGGTAGTCTGATTACGTCAGAAGATTTGGAAAATTATACGTAAGTTTATTGTAGTTTAGCGTTGATTTGTTGTGGAATTTTCTAAATTATAGTGCGGAATGGATGGATCCTGTTACAGTCGAATTCCAAGACAAAACAAAACTATTTTCGGTGCCTCCACCAGGCTCCGGTATCCTATTGGGTTTCATCATGAACATCTTAGATGGTTACAATTTCACATCGGACAGTATCTCCGATATTGACACCACAATTCAGACTTATCATCGAATTATAGAGACTTTTAAATATGCATTTGCGAAAAGAACGGAATTAGGTGATTTGAATTTCGTTAATATATCAACAGTAAGTATAGTTTCGATTGTTTTTAATATTTGTTCTAAAATTGTTTTGTTATTATCAGTTATTGACGGATTTAACATCGAAAAATTATGCTTCTGATATACGAAAGAAAATCAAAGATGACCGAACTAGTTCGAATCCACAAGATTACGGTGCTGTTTATTATACGAATGAAGATCATGGTACGGCCCATATTTCAGTATTAGCGGAGAATGGGGACGCTGTTTCCGTCACAAGCACCGTCAATATTTAGTAAATAATTCTATTCTGAGCAAATTTCGATCTCTATACTGATTCTTGGCTATCTCTACCTCATATAATCACTGATAATCAGACAAGCTTTTGAGGATTGTGATTTGGTGGGGGATAGGGACTTGATCTGAATAGAGATCGAAGTTTGGGCTTCTCTCAGTTCTTTCGATCGTAATTATAAATTTATTTTTGATAGTTTCGGTTCCGGATTGACATCCAAACAAACTGGCATCCTTTTAAATAGTGTAATGGATGATTTCTCTATTCCAAATGTAACAAATTATTTCAATTTACCCGGTTCTCCGAACAACGAATTACAACCATCAAAACGGCCATTATCATCGATGTGTCCCAGTATTCTAATCGATTCGAATAATACTGTTAAAACTGTAATTGGAGCATCTGGTGGTACAAAAATTACAACATCAATCGCCTGGATATTGATCCGTATATTATGGTTTAATGAGAATATCAAAGAAGCTATTGATTCACCACGTTTACACCATCAACTCTATCCAATGGTATTGCAATACGAATATGGTATATTACAGCAAATTATCGATGGTTTAGAGCGAATTGGACATAAAACGAAACGTTATTCGGATGGTGGTAGTGTGATATGTGCTTTATATCGATATACTGATATGATTTTTGCCAATGCTGATCATCGAAAAGGCGGCGATGTTTTCGGCCTTTAATTAATTAATTAATTTAAATCATTAATTAGGAAATTTTGTTGCCATATTTGTCTTATAGAATAATTGAAATACTCTCGACAAATTTTAAATAAATTTTATAAATTTCTTTCCAACCATAAAAAATATTGTTATTATTTCCATGACGTTCGCTTTTGCAACTGGATAAGATTAAAATTCGCTTATTAATTATTTTTCTCAATTGATTAATTTTTCGACGATTCAATTATATCGAATATTTGTTTATTTCTCTAATTGTTGTTAATTGCACAATTTCAATATAAAGCTGAAAATAATAAGATTAAGATTTGGAAAATTGGAAATTCTATCATAGGAAATATCGTAAAGTCTTGATAATTTGTTTCTCATTTATTTTACATACCTGAATCTTTTGTTATTTTCTCAATACTCACAATTCATCTCTTCGTATTCGACAAATTAACAATTGCACAAATAACAACTAAAATATCATTAATTTTCATTAAATAAGATTTTGGTAGAATTCTGCGCTTCAATATTTCAAATAATCGTATTTGTCGATTAGTTTTGAATACGAATTTTTCGTTATTTTCTTTGAATTTTCCACGATTCTTCAAGAACGTCGTCGATTCAATCAATTTACAATTATTAATTAGATTGGTTTTTTTGATTATTTTCCCATAGGCGAATTGATTGACGTATGGTTTACTTAAAAATAATATTGAACCATTCAATGATATTCCAATAACGAATTTAACTGAACGATATTTATGATGATTGATCGATATTTCTAGACGTTTCACAACAAATTCTTTTATGGTACCATTTTGATCTGTTGATGGCCAATCGATGAATTTATTCAAATTCGTTTTTAATACTATTAAAGTTTTAAAGAAAATTGTACGTATTTGTTTTGGTTGGAGATTTGGGAAAAATGTCGATAAAATTCGATAATTTAGTCCCGATTTCAGTTTCATCAACGTCATAATTATACATTGTTTCAATGTTAATTGACTAAAACAATTATCACTATCTTTTTGGCAAAGTTGTGTAATATAATCGAGTAATTCGAATGATGAAATACCAGTCATAATTTCGAGATCTTTCTCTGTATTTACCAAATTCTCAATTAAATCGGTTTGAGTAGTTTTATCATTATTGTTATTAGTAGTATTGTTATTGTTATTGGGGGGCTCAATCGGTTCATTTTGTTCGATTTGCTCCATTTCTAAAGCCATATTTACATCTATTTCTTCCTTAATTATAGCTGCTTTCTTCTCGAAATTATTCTCTTTAATTTTGATTGTTTTCAAAATATGTTTATCTTGATTTGGTAAATTCTGCGATGGTACAGCGTTCAATTTCAATTTATGCCGCTGTCGTCCCATATTTGGTAAAATATAATCATCTTTTGTGAAATGTAAGGAACACACATGCATTGTTTGTGTTGCTGGTTTCTTCAATTGTAATTTCAACATCCATGCATCATATTTATCCAATTTAATCTTCTTATTATCGATTTCTATATAGACATTTGATGTACTTTTCGTTGGAAATTTATGAAATCTAACCATTGGATTTGAACTTTTTCTAGTCGAACAGCCAGGCACACAACAATTTCTATTATATGCTAATCCCGAATATATAGTCCGTACTGGTATATAAATTGTATTATTTACATTCATTTTATCGCTATTATTGTAATTATCTAGAAAAATCATTGGTTATTAATTGGAATTGAATTAAATTTGCAAAATTACCTTAGACTTGTTCGGATACTTGCCAAATTACTTCAACAAATAAGCGCAAGATGGCGGCACAATTTGACATAAAACAGTAGCGGTACTCCTATATTTTTTCTCATAAATACTTAGAATCCAATAAATTTATTTCTAATATTCACTCTAATTACTCTATCATCACTATTTTCATTTGCTGATAGTCGTGTGATATTTTGAAAGTGTTATATTAAGAGTTGACGTCGGATTTTCCACACAAAGTTTTGTTGCTGGTTCGATACACCTCGAATAGTTGGGGAATTTCGTGTTGTTGTATTCTAACAGCTGTTGGAAAAATTGCGCAATATTTGAAGAATTAAATAGATTTTTTAATAAAATTCGACTTTTACTCAATTTATTTGTTTAATCAACAATTTACTGAGAATTATAAAATTTTAATTGTTTAGTTTGATAAATTTCAGTAAATTTCGCGTTATTGCCTCTACAGTTGGTAGTAGACTAGCGCGCGATATTCGAATTCTTCATTTTATTTTTGAGGTTATTTTTGTTGATAGTGATGTAATTTCTCCCCTAATCAGGTAATTCATTTAACAGATAAATATCCGGTACTTTTCTGATTTGTCCTAGTTCTACTTAATAGTTGTTGTTATATAAGTAGTTGGAAAAAAAAAAGTAATAAATTATGGCTCATGTGATTCGATTAAAATAACTCAATTGATCATCAAAATATCTTGTCACTAAGTTGTTGTAATAAGTATTGTTATTGAAATTTCTTATCGATGAAGTAATTACTGAGCTATTTAATGACCTTTACGTACTCAACAAGTGATTTTTCCTCATAAATAATAAATGATTAATTGTCGATTACAAAACTGGTCACGTTTCTTTTTTGGTCCAATATAAAATTCAACTCTCTCTTTAAAATCCCGTCACATTCGCTATTACTCTATCTAAATTGAGACATATAGAGGGATATAAATTAAACAATCACAAGTCATTTATTTATAATTCATTCTAATAAAATCTCTCGATCTACACGTGTGTTGTATTTGGAATTAAAACTGTTTAAATTTTGAATAATAGGTAAACAAAAATGTACGAAAAAATTAAGGGTGAAATCAATTCAACAACTGTACGAGTTGTTGATTTACGTAGTGATACAATCAGTAAACCAACTGATGAAATGCGAAATGCCATGGCCAATGCAATTGTCGGTGATGATGTCTTCGGTGAAGATCCAACAGTTGCTGAATTGGAACAAAGAAGTGCCGAAATTTTGGGCAAAGAAGACGCATTATTCGTGTGCAGTGGCACAATGGCCAATCTAATCGCCAGTGAGTATTTCCCCCCCGAAAAAATCAGGTAAATTGACAGTTTTTCCAATTACCTGATTTATCCACTATTCTATTAACGTGAATTCAATTTTCTAGCACCCCAGATCGATAATTTTACTAATTTTATGGGAATAAGCGAGTTAAAAAAAACAATTGAAATGGATTTCTTCAATTGTTAAATTCCACTATTTATCATTTCAAGATAATTTGAATTGCCAAAAATTTGGTTATTTCCATAAAAATCACAAGTTTCGAATTGAATCCCTTATCAACAGAGTAATAAGGAAATAGTTTTTTTTTTTTTATCAGTATAATAATTGCTAAATAATGGTTTTTTTAACAAGAAATTTTATCTCTTATTATTTCAGAATCGTTGAATCACTAAAAATTTTGATAATTTTGCGAAATTTCTAAATTTTTTGATTAGTTCTCACATTGATAAAGGAGGCTATGGAAAAATAAATTTTCGAAATGGTGCGATAATTGAGCAATATTTTCGCTTAGTTTTTCATTTTTTCTACATAAAATCTCATTCTCTATCATCTGATGATCGAAAATTTCCATAAATTCACGAAATTAGTGATTTATCAAGAAATTTCCGTACTGATAGAGTGAGCTGTGGAAAAACAAATTATTTCAATGATATGATCACCATTATGTTTTTATGATAAAATTCCATATTAACAGAGTAGCTAATAAACATCTGTATATTTTTGTTTTTAAATCAATAATTTCTTATAAATGAGATTTTGATTGAAAAAAAATGACGTAATTATTTGTTTTATTATAGAAGAAAACTATAATTTTGCAATAGTTTATATATTATTTATCAGTTGCTCAATATAGGGGATAATTAGAAATGTTATCAATTATTATGGAATGACGAAAATTGTTGCAACAATCTCTCGATATTTTTTCATTACGCATATTTCTCGTTAATAATAATAATAACAACAATAATTATTAACAACAATCTATTATTATTTATGCAAATCAAATTGATTTCCAGTCATGGTACATTGTAATCAACGAGGCAGTGAAATCATATCAGGCCATAATGGACATACGTTCCGTTTCGAACAAGGTAATAATTAACAAATGCAAAAAAAAACAAACAAACAAAAGAACTAAACAAGGCTAACTTGTTGTTTTATAATTAATGATTTTTCTTAAAGGTGGTCCAGCCCAGATAGCCGGTGTACAAACATCATTAATCAAAAACAACGACGATGGTACTTTTAATTTGGAAGAATTACGTGATCGTATACGCAAAAATCCGGATGTTCACGAACCGTACACCCAATTGATAATAATCGAAAATACACATAATATGTGCGGTGGTAAAGTTCTACCATTGGAATGGATCGAATCTTGTAGTAATATAGCAAAAGAGTACCATATACCATTGCATATGGATGGGGCGCGCGTCATGAATGCCGCCGTTTATCTAAAATTACCAGTTAAACGAATTGTACGTGATGTTGATACGATTTGTTTTTGTTTGAGTAAAGGTTTAGGTGCACCGATTGGTTCAATATTAGCTGGTAGTAAAACATTTGTCGATAAGTACGAAATTTTTGTTAAATTAATTGATTACTTTATTATTATTATTATTATTATTATTATTATTAATTTAGGGCGCGTCGTATGCGCAAAGTCTTAGGTGGTGGTTGGCGACAAGCTGGAATCATAGCAGCCGCTGGATTAGTTGCCTTAAATCAAATGATCGATCGTCTACAAGAAGATCACGATCATATCTTACAAATCGCTAAAGGTAAGCATCTGTATCAGAGTAGGCTATGCAATGTATCCGTCAAGCTTAGACGTACGTTACTGTATATTCTAAATCATAGCCTACTCTCTTAAATTTTGTTGTTGCTTCTATTGTTTTCTTTACTGTGACTTTTTTGGGGCTAATTTCAGCTATTGACAGCTTAAATTCAGATATATTCAAAGTTGATTTGACAACAATCCATACGAATATATTATTGATGTATATAGATCGTAGTAAAGTTAGTGCAAAAGAGGTTATATATCGTTTAGCGAAAGTATTTAAAGAAGATCGAGTTAAAGTCAGTGTACGGACAACATCATTACATCCAAATTGTATACGTTTTGTGACTTTTTGGCAAATTACAGATGATGATATCAATATGGCTATTGATAGAATAACATTTATTATAAAAGAATTTGATAGAAATTTCAATCAAATCAAATCATATTGAAACATTCCTATTTATATAAACGAAAGCTTTTATTTTTATAGATATTTTTATTATTATTATTATTATTATTATTATTGTTAGAATAAATCGAATCAATTTGTAGTGTCTGCTTACTTTCTTCACTAACAATTTCTCTACTAATTAATTATAATTAAATATAAAAAAACCAATTCCTTGTTTTGTTTTTCTTTTCCAGCTATAAATGAGGTGAATTCGAAAATTTTCCATGTTGATCTAACAACAGTACAAACAAATATTCTATTAATTTATTTAGATAAAAATTATGTAACCGCTAAAGAAATCCAACATCGTCTAGTATCAGTTTATGATGATGATCAATTGAAAATTAGCGTACGTACAAGTTCACGTAATCCAACAGTTTTACGTCTTGTTACTTATTGGGAAATTACACAAGATGATGTACAAGCAGCCATCGATAAGATTTTATTTGTTATAAAAGAATTTGATGATAAATTCGAAAATATTTGAATATAAAACAATAGTATTATTACAACAGTATTAGATTAAATAAAGATTATGTAATTATTAAGTGAATTATTTGAAAAATGCGCTCAGTAGCTCCAGTCCCAACAATTGAGCTACCAATAGTTATAATTAGCCCAATCCGGTTGTCACGTAACTAGTGTGAAGTTGGCAATTATCACCGATTATTATCGATAAAATTCCAAAATTTCGCTTAATAATTCCGAAACTAAATAGTAATACGACTCGAAATTATTATTCTCGATATCTATAACCACGTAATTCGAGTATAATTTGACTTTAAAATTGAGAGCTATAATTAACGAAATTACAGAATATGTACGTGTTATTAAAGTAATCATACACAATCACGCGAGAGAAGCCTTAATTCACTTGATAATTCGACAAAAAAATCTTGTGCTCAATATTATTGATTAATAATCACAACTATTATAATAGAGCCCTATTTATAATTTTTTAGAATTCGAATTTTCGCTAAATCAGTAGTGATGTTGTTGCGATTCTTGGATTGATTGTGCATGGCCGCTTGTAGACTGGACCGATCTGAAGCTGTCGCGTGTGATGTGCCGCCATCTTGTAGTTTTTCCCAACTGTCAAAAATTTCGTTTCACGTTGATTTTCTTTCAATATTGTGAGTGATTTTCGTGATTTTCGACTAGGAAAAATGACGATGACCGATACACAAACAAAAACGGATGATACAACAGCCCATTTTGTGGCACCGGTAATTCAAGATAATCCAACTGGTTGGGGACCATGCGAATTGCCGGATCAATTCAAAGACATGCCGTATCAGCCATTTAGTAAAGGTGATCGTTTGGGGAAGATCAGCGATTGGACCGGTGCCGCATTTCAAGATAAAAAATACGCAAGTGAGTCTTTCAATTAATTAATCAATCGAGATTCGATTTTATTTATTATTATTTTAGATAAATATGCGTCTCAATTCGGTTCTGGTAGCCAATATGCTTATTATCACGATGAAGATGAAAGTACATTCCATTTGGTTGATACAACACGCGTACAAAAACCACCATATCAACGTGGACGTTTCCGTGCTAATCAACGTAATTTGCGTGGACGCGGCGGACGTTCCGGTGCTCAAGGTGGTGTAATGCAGAGTCTCGTCAAAGGGGCGAAAGCTCGCGATACTTACAAGAGGAGTCAAGTGAAAAGATGGGGCCAAGGACGGGTATCTTTATTAAATACAATAATTAAAATTTTTAACATTAATTCTATTATTTTGTAGCCACAAATTAAGATTCGTGATGCTTCAGTTACTGTACGTCCTGATTGGGTGACAATTGAAGAAATGGACTTTCCACGTTTAGGAAAATTATCATTACCTAATATAAAAGATAGTGATGATATTATATGTTGTGGTGAATTGGAATATTATGATAAATCATATGATCGTGTCAATGTTAAAAATGAGAAACCATTACAAAGTGTTAATCGTATTTTTCATACAGTTACAACAACTGATGATCCAATAATAAGAAAATTATCAAAAACTGAAGGTAATGTTTATGCAACTGATGCAATATTGGCAACAATAATGTGTTGTACACGTTCAAATTATTCATGGGATATTGTTATTGAGAAAATTGGTGATAAATTATTTTTTGATAAACGCGATAATACCGAATTTGATTTATTAACAGTAAATGAAACATCTGTTGAACCACCACAAGATGATGGCAATTCATTAAATTCACCACGTAATTTAGCTTTAGAAGCAACATTTATCAATCATAATTTCAGTCAACAAGTATTACGTACTGGCCAACAAGAGCCACGTTATAAATTCGATAATCCAAATCCATTTATATCAGATGATGATGATGTTGGTGAAATAGCTAGTGTTGCTTATCGTTATCGTAAATGGGATTTAGGTGGTGGTATTGTATTGATATCACGTTGTGAACATGATGCTTGTGTACAATCACCAAATGGTGAATTACAATTTTTAACAATTAAAGCATTAAATGAATGGGACTCGAAATTGGCTAATGGTGTTGAATGGAGACAAAAATTAGATACACAACGTGGTGCTGTATTAGCTAATGAATTACGTAATAATGCTTGTAAATTGGCTAAATGGACTGTACAAGCATTATTAGCTGGTAGTGATCAAATTAAATTTGGTTATGTATCACGTGCTCATGTACGTGATAATAGTAAACATGTTATATTAGGTACACAACAATATAAACCGAATGAATTTGCAACACAAATCAATTTGAATATGGATAATGCTTGGGGTATATTACGTTGTATTGTTGATATTGTTATGAAACAAAAAGATGGTAAATATTTAATTATGAAAGATCCAAATAAACCAATGATACGTTTATATGATATACCGGATAATACATTCGAATCTGATGGGGAATCGGAATCAGAAGATGAAGTACCACCAGATACGGTAACCTTCCAAACTTTATATCCCTATTCGAATAATACTAAACGTTAATTGAATCGAAATCGATCATTATTATTTGAAGTAAAACAAAAAATAAATATATAATGGATATCTATTTATTATATTTGTAGAAGCCTTCACCGGATTTCCGTCCCAATTTCCCCTCTTCCACCAATTTCTTAACACTATCATTCGGTTTAAATAGTAAATTATCCGGATATTTCTTATACCATCCTTCCATTATAAATAAACTCGTATCTAAACCGACATAATCGGATAATTCAATTGGTCCCATTGGATGACCGGCGCCTAATTTCATTGCAATATCGATATCTTCCGGTGTAGCATCACCACGTTCCAACATACGTATAGCTTCAGCTAAATATGGAACTAATAAACGATTAACAATAAATCCAGGTGTATCTTTAGATGTGACACAAACTTTTCCGATTGATTTACCCCATTCCATCATTGTATTGTATGTTTGATCGCTAGTTTCCGGTATACGGACAACTTCTAATAATTTCATTACTGGTACGGGATTGAAAAAATGTAAACCACCGAAACGATCTTTACGTTTTGTTATTGAGGCAATATCACCAATCGATAATGAACTTGTATTTGATGCAAATAACGTCTTATCCGGCGCTGCATTATCGATATTCTTGAATAATTCGTGTTTCTTGTCGATATTTTCGATGATCGCTTCGATAACTAAATCGGCATCTTTTACAGCTTCAACTGGATTTGTTGATTGATTAATTCGGGATTGGATCTCTTTGACGAATTGTTGGCCCAATTCGGAATTGTCTTTGTGTAGTTTTTTCGCTACACGTTGTAAACTTGTTGAAATATTCGTTGAGGATTTTTGTAAAACTTCCTGATTAATATCGACAAGGATTACATTGTTACCAGCTTGGGCGGCGACCTATTCGAAAAAAGTTGAGGTTATGTTTGTAATTTTTTGAAGAAATTCTAATATTCAATATTCGTTTTTAGAATTTATGGAAATACGTACCTGAGCTATTCCCGAACCCATTAAACCACCACCTATTATTGTGACGTTTTTGATTGCACTCATTGTAGGGGATGTTGATAAAGCCCGTTTCAAAATCAAATTGAAAGCCATTCTATAATTTTTCTCTTGTGGAAAATATTTAGAAAATCAGACTGAATTATAATTAACCACAAAAATACTGCAGTGATTGAGAGTAATTTCGATTATTTTATTGGAATCAGACAGAGATAACGGGAGTTTTTAGTAAAACAGAGGTTAAAGTACAAAGGTTGTTTTTATTATTGTTATTATAATAGAAATCGGGCATTACAAGTGTTTTTCTATCAAATAAACACACAGGAATTCATTGTTAGTACCAAATAAATCTAAAGATTGATAATAATCATCTAAAGAACAATAATTGGAGGTTATTCTAATTTTCGGCAAAATATCCAAAAAAATCATTATAATCTCATAGAATTAGTCTTGGACTTGTGAATTTCTACTAATTATTACAAAATAAGTAGCAATTTTATCACAATTTGGACGATAAAACACGTTTTTCGAAATTGCCGCTAATTCCATTAATTTCTCGAGTATTGTAGAGATGGCGTTACTAACTCACAACAATTAGAACGTATTTCGTAACTTTATCAAATTTTGGTTTATTATCGGATTTGAACTAAATTAATTGATAAACGAAATTAACAAGAAAATGGTGAATGTAATGAAAGGTGTTTTAGTTAAATGGTAATAAGTCTAATTATAATATTTTATTGTATCAATTTTTATACCTAACCTAACATAACCTCAATTTTTAGTTCTTTATTTTTAGCTCAAATATAATCTAAATCTTCCGGTATTCCGAATTGTTTATTCAATAAAGAATCTTCAATGAAATATTTTTTTTTGCACCATGATTTTATTGCAAATATATTATCGGTCCAACGGTTTACTGCCAATTTAATATTATCAATTTGATTCGACATATTTTGTATTAATTCTGGATCATTTTCACGTGCTATTGCTAAAGCTTCCAGAATTTCCTCTTTCTCTGTTTTCAATTTATCGATTTCTTTTAGAATATCCTTAATTTTATCCACATTCTCTTTATTCTCCTGGAAGATAATTACGATTAAACTATTGCAATTTTAAGCGTAGATTTTACTTGATTATCTGAAGTTTTGACTCGTTTTTTATTATGTTCATATTGCTGTTGTAATTCTTCCAATTTTCGTTTTTTGAGATTCAGTGTTTTGCTACAAAATAAGAACGTTATTTGTATATTTGTCAATTTTCTTCTAAACAAAAACCTTGGAAATGACCAATAATAGATTGTTGTTCCAATTTTCTCCATATCAATAGTATCATCATCTGCTAATGCTTGTACAATATCTTTAACATTTTTCACATTAATACCGGTTGTTTTTGGTATCAATTTCTCCAATTCTTTCATTTGATAGAATT
Organism: Stenodera caucasica; assembly: GCA_037414795.1. Lineage (NCBI taxonomy): Eukaryota > Metazoa > Arthropoda > Insecta > Coleoptera > Meloidae > Stenodera > Stenodera caucasica. Next base: position 30,313 of record JAZBGZ010000409.1, on the reverse strand, counting down.
CGTAAGTTTCATGAAAGAATTTGATTATTCTCGCTTTTTTCTCATCTAAACTCAATTTTTTCGACATTACTTCTATCAATTATTGTTGCAGTGATCAAGCAATGAAACAATTCTTGTTACATTTAGATGAAACAACAAAATTAGGCCGGAAATTTATCATACAAGATCTGGATGAATATCATCTATTTATATCAGCGGATATTTTGGAAATTCTACAAGTCAAAATCGACGATTTAATGGATCAAATTAGTTTTCCAATAGCTGAAAAGAATAACTAATTAATTCGTGAAATATCAACAAATTGTATAATGTAACTCTAGACACATAAGTGAGGTTATGTTACCTCTATTCAATTATTTATTGTGATTTTAAGTGAATAGCAAATTTTAAGAATTATTATATTTTGTATAATTGTAATAAAATTAATTAATCGATTTCTAAGAGTTTTTGTCAAGTTTTGGCTCCGAATCGTAGAAAATACGGCGGCAAGTTCAAATAACGTGGCTAAAGCTCCAACTTTTTGCGTCATTTTATCTCAAAATAATTATAATTTGCCTCAATTGCAAGATAATTTCGCGATAATTATTCTCATTTCGATTATAATTTTTGAATAATTATGATAAATCTAAATAATTGAGAAGCATTTTGGAAATGTGATTTTAGCCACATTGTTTTGATGTATTCACAGTTACTATAGATTGCGGTTATTAAAGTTAGGAAATAAATTGCGAAGTTTATTATTATTTTCACAAGAATACCCGAATACGATTTTAATTATTATATTATTATTTTTGTGCTCAATGTCTAATTAATAGTGGTGTGTATTTAGTCACTTCCTCTTAGAGGTCATTTGGTACACGTCAAGTTTAGAATGTTTGGTTATGTCGGAATAATAAAATTTTGTTAAAATAATCAATATATTCGATAAATTCTTTTAAATTATTAGATTTTGAATTGTTGGAGATAATTGAATAATTGACTTAAATACGAGAATGCATCGACCTGATAGTGAAACGAATTTAACAAGAAATGGTGATACACAAGGCTTGAATAATAAGAAAAATCCATCACCAACAATAAAAAAATCGGGCTTAATGAAATTATCGAGCTATGTATTAGCATTACGTCCATGGTCTTTAAGTGCTAGCTTAATGCCAACATTATTAGGCTCAACAATAGCTTATAAATATCCTGGTGAAACTGAATTCAATTATATAACGTTATTATTAACAATATTCACAGTTATAACTGTTCATGGTGCCGGTAATGTTGTTAATACATATTTTGATTATGTTAAAGGTATCGATAATCGTAAATCAGATGATCGTATATTAGTCGATCATATATTAACGAAAGATGAAGTTGTATCATTAGGTGCTTATCTGTATTTTGCTGGTTGTATTGGTTTTATATTGTTGGCAACAATATCACCTGCTAAAATGGAACATTTAGCTTTAGTCTATTTTGGTGGTTTATCATCGAGTTTTCTATATACAGGTGGTATCGGTTTCAAATATATAGCATTAGGTGATGTTATTATATTGATATTGTTTGGTCCGATTAGTGTGTTGTTTGCATTTATGTCGCAAACGGGCCGATGTGAATGGGCAACAATTTATTATGCGATACCGTTAGCATTAAATACAGAAGCTATATTGCACAGTAATAATACACGTGATAGTGAAAGTGATAAGAAAGTTGGTATTGTAACATTGGCTATATTGATTGGACATACAGCATCGCATGTATTATACGCATTTTTATTATTCACACCGTACATTATATTTATTGTATTAACATTGAAATATTCGAAATGGTTCATATTGCCGTTGATAACATTGCCTGGTGCATTCAAAATCGAAAAACAATTCCGTTCGAGTGATATTAACAGTGTGCCGAAGAAAACTGCTAAATTGAATCTATTTTTCGGTTGTTTATATGTTTTAGCATGCAGTCTTGTCAATACATTACCATATATAACGAAAAGATAGACGTATGAAATTTGCTTAGTTTTATTTATTATAATTAAATTATTTTTTACAATATTGAAAAATTTAATTAATTTAAGATGAATCTCTACAATCAATTTTTATCGAAAACAGACAATATCAAGATGGAACGAATTTTGAGCTTTTTAGTACTAAAATTACCTAATTAGAAAGTGATTTTCGATGAGATCTTAATGACAATAATCCAAGTCTGTAAACCTTTTCTTATTAAAAAAAAAACAATCAATGAGGAACAATTTTTTAGAAATTGCTAAAATTTTTCTATTCAAATTGTAATTATGATAATACTAGGGAATTATCAAATAAAATGCATGATATTTAGAGCTTATATTTGTTGATTTGATTATATTCATTGTTAAAATAAAATATGTCTAGATATTATTGAGAGTTGAGTTTGAATTTAGCGCTATAAAAATTGGGAAATTTCTAGTTCATTATTGTTAAACTATTGGTAATACTTTTTATTAAAAAATTGACGTTTAATTAGTGGGTGTTATTTTATTGAAATTATATTTATTATTAATCAAATTGCTTTAATTATGACGTAATTGTTTATTTTCTCCAAAAAAAAATAATCATTTTTATAATTCACAATTATCGTTTATCGAAAATTGATGATTAATTATTTCCGGTTATATAAAATCAAATCGACTGATTCTACAATATTGTCAAAGATTGTCGTTTGTTTTTTTTGTGATAATTGTCGAAAAAAAATGTCGGAAAATGAATATTTTCAATTACCATCGAAAATAATCAATTTCGATGAGCCAAATATCGAAATTCATATAACAACATTATTTGGTACAATAATTGATATGAAAGTGTCAACAATTGATATAATACGTAAAATTAAACAACGAATTCAACGAGTTGAAGGTTAGAATTATTCTTATAATTATAGTTGAAAATCATCAAATTATTATTGATAGGTATACCGATTTATCAACAAAATTTATTATTTCAATCGAATGAATTGCAAGATTATAGCCGTTTATGTGATGTTGGTATTAAAAATGGTTCGAAATTACAATTAATAACGACAATGAAAGGTGGTCCTATATCGACACGTCGTTTAACAACGACAATTAATTGCGAATTGTTGGAAAATACCAGGTAATATCCGCAATAAGGGCGGTTTTTTTCCCAGAATCAAGCATCTAATTCAACTTGATTCTAAGATAATAACCGCCAATTATCAATTTAAATCAAATATTGATTGAAATTGATTATAAGTTTTTCTTATCTACAGCTTCCTGTACCAATTCCAATCCTTGAATCCTGGATTATAATTAATTTGTTTATAACAAAAAAAAAATTGATTGAAATTCTAGGGATGAAATCGATGAATCACAACAATCAAACACAAAAATATCACTTTTAATATTCAAAAATGGTGATAAATTGAATTTATTACGTGTTATTGAAAATGACGATGGCACATATTCACCATATAATAATAATAATGATGATGATGATGATGATAAAGTAATATCACCACCATTCTCATCATCATCACCGTCATCATCATCATCATCAACGTCAAATAATCAAATAATATTCGAGAAATTAATTGAAGATACTGATATGATGATGAAATTAACTAATTTACGTAGGAAAATGGAGAATTTACAATTGAAACGGCGACATACTCGATTTTATAATGATAATAATTATTATAATAATGACGAAACGACAATAGAAGATCGTTTATTTGGTAATAGTTATAAATTATTAGATAATAGTGATGATTTATTGAGAAATTTGAAAATTTTCGAAAAAAACAGTGATAATAGTGACGAATTTCAAGAAGTAGCATTAAAAGATAAACACCGTAGAAAATCATCTTTATATAATGAAAATAAAGGTATCTATTCATATACGAAACAAAATTATACTAGAATTCATAAAAAAGCTAATAATAATAATATTAACAATAATAAAACAAAAATTAATAGTGATAATGGTAAACTTGGTGATATTGTACGTGAAATTGTAGAATCAACAACACTCGATAAAATTACACCAATTATTAAAACAATTGATTACAATAATAATAATGATGTTAATGATAATAATAGGAAAATCGATTTACCACCAGTTTTAATAAAAAAGAAAGCACGTTGTAATCAATGTAATAAACGTTTGAATATTACCAACATTCATAATTGTCGTTGTGGTAAAATTTATTGTTCAATACATCGTTATAGTGAATTACATCAATGTAATTATGATTATAAAAATGAAGGTAAAAATATTTTAAAAACACAAAATCCATTAATACAAGCTGAGAAAATTAATAAAATATGAAAATAAAAGAAATTATAGTTCAAATGTTTATATAAATGTATAGGTGCTCAATTTTATAAAATAATAATAATAATAATTATAATAATGAGGCACCAATACGAGAATGTTTGAACAGTCCTTTAATTGTTTATAACAAAATTTATTGTATATAATTTTAAAACAAAAAAAAAAACAACAATAATCACTAATTTATGTTATTTATTTTCAAACAAATCAAATCTACAACGGAAACGGTGGCATTGATTGTAGATCATCTAAATTAAAATCAATATTCAAAACTCTCTTATCACAATCACGATTATTATCACTACAGTTTGTATATAAAATTTCGAATTTCTTCTGAACGATATCTTTCTCTTTTAATAAATTCTGCCAATCATTTCTGTCTGTGTACAATTTACTTTTCATCATGTCAATTTCTTTCTGTTGTATTATCAATGAATTTGTCAATTTGTTTGTGATTTCTTTCAATTGTTTTATATCATTATCGTAATTTTGTGGTTTCGATGATGATTGTTGTTTACGTTGTTCGATAATAGCACGTAATGATTCTTTCAATATAGCATTCTCTTCACGTAATCTGATAATTTCATAGTCTTTATCATTCAACAATTGCATTAATACTGTCAATTTTTTATTACAATCTTTTGTGATTATTTGAAATGGCCTACTTATACCTTGAATTATATTCTCATTACTTATATAACAAAACTGATAATCATCATCAATATCTTTAGGTAAATCTTTATCTACAAGAAAACAAATGATATGACTTAATTATTCGAATTATCACTAAATTGTTTACTTTTGAATACAACACTAGATGGTGTTGTATTTATTGTTGTAGTGAAATCTTTAACCCATTCGAATAAAATATAATCTTTCAATGATTTCCATCCCATTTTGAATATTGCTATACGATCACCGTGTTGTGGTTGATAATTATTCATTTTATAATAACATAATAAATCTTGATCATTATAATATTGATCTTCAACGTCAACAAACTCAATCTATGGATATAAAAAACAAACTATAATTGAGACAATTAATCATCAAAATTGATAAACTTACGAGTAATTTGATAGGGAACAATTTCAAATCTGGAGTTTCCATGATTTCTAATTGTTTCTAAAATATTTTCTTGATATTTACAAAATATTTACATTTTACACCCAAAAATTCCAAGAATAACTGAACTATAGTCACAACACAAAAAACCCCAAAGGTGACATTTAACGATAATAAGCAAATTAGATAATAAACATCTAGAATAAATATCAATAAAGAAATTTCTTCTATTTCTGTTTTTGTTTTAATTATAAAATTTGATTAGTTAATACGGTAATTATGAAATTGAAACAATAATTGTAATTTATGTTGGCAATATCGAAATAACTATATGTATATTTAGTTGCCTAACTGCAAGCAGTTGTAACACTTCTTTATCGGTAACTGTATAGTTTGATAGATCAATCATAGATGGCCATATAGACACAATTGGAAATTATTACGTTGGTTAAACTGTTCCAAATTTGAAAAAATGTACAAATTTGAAAATTACTCCTTTTGTGAGAGATTGATAGATATCGATTCAAATCACCGGTAATTAAACAATTTATATTCTATTCTAAAAATAATGACAAATTGCTCATTATTATAAGTCAACGTAAAAAAAATCTGAATATATATTGTTTATGCAACGTGCAATTATTTCTAATAGATCAATCAATAACAATTATGTATTATTATTATTTAGAATAATATACAAACAGAAGTAATGATATCAATTATCAGAAACTTTACCAATACTTTAATTATATACATCTAGATAGTTCTCGTTTATTAATTGGCAAATATCACGATTCGAATAAATTAGAAATAATCCAATTCGATTGTACTCAGTTTAAACGATTGGGAAATTTGTCGTATGGAAAATTTTCGACAATCGTAAAAATTATCTACTTTATAACTGTACATATAATGACGCCATTTATGTATGATAATCCTCAATTTGACAAGATAATTTTCAGTCACGAGCACCAAATAAAAAGAATACTCTTAATTATTCATTTTTCGAATTATACAATCAAATAAAAAATAACAATTGTATACGCTGTAAGAAATACATCGTACAGTTTGGTAGCTCGATGACCTGTCAGTCATCCACCCATCAAATCGATAATCAATCAATGATTTCTATTTTGTCATCGAAACTATTGATTCTCAAATTTAAATTAGTTGATTTTATTTGAAATTAATTCATAAATTCTGTATAAAATTTCTAATTCTAATTATTAGGAGTTTTTATGTTGTGTTAATAAAAGACTATGTCAATGTAGAAAACAGTGTCGTAGGATGAGGGGGCGCAAGATTGGTATTCTGCCTCGGGCGCAAAAACTTTGCTCCGGCCCTGATAGAAAGCATTAAGCACTCAATCTTTATTATATTGAGATAATACAAATAAAAAATGTCGTTTAATTTGTTTAATCCTATCCATATAATTGTTATTGTTTTTTTTTTTTTTTTAAAAATAAATAAATAATGTAAATCGTGATAAAAAAATTATTGCATCTCTATGAAAAATTCAAAACACTCTATCGAAAATCTTTAGAATATCAAAACAATTGCAGACTGATAGTGAATTTGTTTAGAATACGTTCGAGTATGAGCCGACATAGGCGGGACTTGATATCGCCGCTTTCACGCATATTATGACGTCAATGTGATGGTTGTCTTGGTAACAGGTGCAAGAACCAATAGCCAACTCGTCTATATCACTCATGATTGATTGTCCTGCTCATTGGACAGGGCCGTAAGAAGCTGTCTTTGTGCTTGAGATGAAATGCTAATCTTGCCCCACTTAAGTGCCACTTAAGTGGCACGTGAACAAGCGACGATCGAACGATTCTAATCTTGAATATTAAGAAATTTCAGGCCTGCGGGGGAGCATCAGCCTTTCACACGAGGTATTTGGACACGTGTCCAAATTTTTCAAGGTCTTCATGATTTGCATTCGTAAAAGAAAAATTCCGGTTTTTTGTTGATGTCCCGAAATTCGTACACAAACAAAAAATAATCGTATAGTAATAGAGAAAATAAACAAAATATCCGTAACGTTTTTATTTTTATAGTAAAAAAAATCTCTCATCATTATGTTTTGTATGTTTTTGTTTATTTTGACACTAATTCAGAATTTCAATGTCAATGATTGCCTTAAATTTGAACATAAAATAAAAATATTTTTGATCACATTTAATCACCAAACTGATTTCTTATTTGTTCAAAAAATTACAAAACTGTTTATGATTTAACAGCTAACTTGATTAAGATAACGGCAGGTGCCAAAAATTTTATTGCCTGAAAATCTTTTTAATTCGCCGAAATTTCAAATGAATCCTTGAGAAATTAGAAACGTGTCGCAAATCTTCACACGTGTCTCGATTATTTCAATTCATTATAAACTAAATCGAAACGTATTTTCTAAATATTATCTAATTTGATTTGATTAGAGCCATTTTCGCATATTTTACATTTTTAAAATTTGGACCTATAATAAGCAATAAAAGATTTCACATATTATATCTTTTTTGTACGTTTGTTTATTTGAAAATGGCGCCATCTATATTGTTCGCTTATGTAGTTCCGAACTTGAATCGACTATAACTAACAAAACATAATCTAAGTTAAGATTAACATTTATTCGAATTATTCAATGACGTCAAATATGTCAACTAATTATGATGTGAGTCTTTTGTTTCTGAATTGATAATTATTATCGGGATTATGCACGTTTGTTGGTTATCAGTGTTTAAAAAAAACCGATACACAACCAAATTTAAAGCAAAAAATGATGTCTTATCAAATGCTAAAGGTGATTTATAATTGTCGTCTTATCTATAAACGATTTTATTATTATTGGAAAAAAAACAAAGCACGTGCATATTTATCTTTATCTCTTTCTAATTGCGTTTTTTTATCTATTTTACAAATTTTTTTGTATATGGTTTTTCCTTTTATTATTATAGTCCGGAAAATTATTATTTTAAATTGATAAAAATCGTCGAGATCCGGCAAATAAACTATGTTATTCCACTTAGAAAATTTGAATTAATTAACAACAACAATATTTTTAATTTTTTCATACTAAATGATAACAATAGAGATTTTCTTTTGTCTCTTTAATCATCATCAATGATTCAAATCCAGCAACTATAAAAAAAATCACCAATCAAACAAAACAAAATCCCCCAAATAAACCACAATTAACATAATTCTCTAATTACTTTAGATTTAGATCATTTTTTTTTTAATAACTAAGCTGCGGTTGATTCACCATTGGTGTAATAATTTTTATGTCATATAAAGAAACGAATTCAATTATGTCATTGATTTTGAATTGATTACAATAATTTTTTTGTTTATAATATTATTGTTTTTATTGAATTTGTTTATCTAAAACAATTTGTTTAAAAGACAATGATTATTAATATTAGTCGAATAAAATCGGCCTAGATTCATATCGATCTAACAATCACCATCGCCTCATTCACATTGAATATAAATGTGCCGCTATAGCGAAATCTTTCCAATAACTAACAACCAAATTGATCCGCATATTGATTATGAATTGAAATTTGCTGCAATTACCGAAAAAATTAACGAAAATGAAAGGAGACAGAACAATAACAAATTTTAACCTTGTAGGTTGTAATTTGAAAACTAATAATAGTGGGGATAAAAAAAATTTCACATATATATATATATATATATATATATATATCATTTTGGAATTGATTAATCTTTTAAGCTCGATTATAGTTTGTCTTGACAACTAAAAAGGGCACACTTCAAAGTAAAATCTAATACCTTTATAATTCAGTGTGATTTCATCATTTATTATTTGCATAAAATAATACTAATAAAAAAAAATATTGTGCAGATAACGAGATCTTTTGATTCGCGAAAATACCGAAAGTGATTTTCCTCAATTATTATTATTATTATTATTATTATTTTCATAATTTAATTCGAATAATAAATAACGAGATGTCAACAATAAAAATCGCAGATCTCAATTGTACTTTGTTGTGCTAACAACTGTGTATTTAATTATTGTTAATTAATTAATTCATCAATTAATTAACTTCTTGAGATACAGTCGATTATTTAATCAACGAAAATTGTTGGAAATTAATTGAAAATGTCGAATGGTAATGTGGAAGCTCAAGTCGCTTGTGAACATGAAATTCACAAAAAGCCAGGTAATTTATCAATTATTTCAATTTCTAATTTGATTAATATTGAATTAATTAATTTGTTAAATTGTCTCAATTCGAATGTGAATTATTTAATTTATTCCATTATAACTTTCTTTTATGATTAAATTATTGTTAACAATTTTATTAATTTATCTAATACCTACATTCTATTGTTAACAAATTGAATTTGTGATAATAGTTGGCCTTGTTAATAATTTATTGAAAATTTTACAATTTAGATTAGAGAAATGTTGGTACTCGAAAAAAAAATACTAACGAAATTATTAAATTTAGAAAATTTTATATTATTGATAATGATGGACATCCTGTGAATTATTAAATTAAAAAAAAAAAAAATCATTTCTGAGAGAATTCAATGTTTGCTGAATAAATTAACGAATTCACACGATATTTAAATTTTCTATTATCATAAATATTATAGATTATTCGATAAAGAGACATTTATCGATATGAATTAATTATAAAAATAGCTGATAAATTGAATTGTTTCATGGTCATTTTCTCCCTTATTTTCTCTAATTATTAACTGAAAAAAAACCCATATTAATAATCTCAATACAAGAAATGATTATAATTAAATATCTTAAGGTTAATTATAACAATCTCACTTAATGACCCTATATATTATTCATGCGGAACTCAATACAGGGTCGTTAGAAATGTTTTTTTTTTCTCAATTCTCCGAGAAAAATTATAAATTCATTCCTAACTATAATAATTAAAATCATTTTTATTCCAACAATTACCGCCATTCAATTTAGGGATATTCCCATCGATCATATCGCCATCTCTCGATTTCACATCGAAATAACTATTTAATACATATTTTTATTGATGCTGTTTCGATTTTGATCAAGGAGGCCTAGAATACAATTATCATAAACATAAATAATAATTTATTATAAAAATCAATAATAAAATGAATTTTTTTATTGCAAAAAAGAGAAAGCAGGCCATTGGATTGTCAGCGAATTTGGAAATTTCAAATTAACAGAAAAATTAGCCTTCTTATATATTCCAACAGCCTTGATTTTGACCCTCTAACAAACAAGTTTTTTTTTTTGATAGAGGCTAAAAAATATACGGGTCATTGACAATAATGTCAAATTAAGTAGTTTCATACCTGACAAGTATTATAGCTGGTTCAGGTTTGGAAGTACATCAATAATAAATAGAAATAATTCGACAATTGAAATGATTATTGGATGGATGGCTAAATCAAGAGGTCATCGTGCTACTAAATTGTGCGATGTACTTATTATGTATAGAGTGTCACATAGAGAATTGATTATTTTCAGTGACCTTCAGTTATATTGAACAAATTTTAAAATTATATCCACGTGTCGTATTTTTACTATTAATTAATTATTGTATAATTTCCTACACAAATTGAAATTTGAACATTAAAACTCGGTATCAGATTGAAAAAAATTACAGAATTTTTTTGTAGTAAGTAAATTATGTAAAAGCACGTTCAGGTGCGATTTTTAAAGGTCATAGCAATATATTTTTATTATTTGAATGACATTACTTAAAAAAAAAAACCGGTATTCAAACACAATTTGAATTATCAATTTTTTTGTTCAAAAATTTTTATAAATTATAGCAATCCTTGAGATCGAAAATAAATCGAAATTAATCATAATTATATCAACATAACCTCATAATTGAAACAAAATTTATTTTTTCCTCTAGATCAATGGTTTGGTGTACGTCACGTCCAAGCATTATTATATTTTTGTTTAATATGGATCACTTATGCAATGCGTGTAAATTTATCAGTTGGTATTGTTGCAATGACCGATCCTACAGCTAGCGAAAATCCCGATATACCGGTAATTATAAATAAACAACAATTCATAAGAGGTTCTGTTTTCTGTAACTTTTATAATAATTTTTCGACAATTAGAAGTGATATGAATCAAATTCCGGATAATGTTTCGTAATATTAACATGATTTGTGGTAAATTTTCGAAAATCCGAACGAATTTTGGTCCTTGATTCAAGAGATATGAGGGTATCACTTACGATAAGTGACACCCTTATAACTCTGGAACTATAAAATATTAGTCATCCAAACTAAAACAGAACATCTTGTAATTAATTGTATAATTATAATATAACTTGAAAATATTGATAACTTTTCAGACTTACAATTGGAACGATAAAAGTGTCGTATTATCGTCATTTTTTTGGGGTTATATTATACCTCAAGTATTTGTTGGTGCATTAAGTCGTAGTCATGGTGCTAAATGGCTATTGGTCTTGTCAATGGTCACAAATATAATCGCCTGTATGTTAATACCGACATTTGCTGCTACATTCGGTTCAAAGGGCGTAATGGCATGTCGTATTGTACAAGGCTTGGCTCAAGGTATTGTATTTCCGGCTTTACACAATCTATTGGGTAAATGGGCACCAGCACCGGAACGTTCACAAATTGGAACTTTTGTTTTCTCCGGTAATACCGACTTGATTTTATCAAATCCAAACAATAATTTTGTTATTTTTTCGAAACAAAAGGTACTCCATTCGGGACGATTATCGCAATGCCTCTTACCGGCTTGATTTCGTCTAGTTGGCTTGGTTGGCCGGCCAGTTTCTATATTATCGGCTCATTAGGCATAGTTTGGATCATATTCTGGATATTATTCGCTACAAATAGTCCAGCCGAACATAAAGGAATCTCAATTGAAGAACAGAAATATATTGAATCTTCTCTACCGCCGAAAGAGGATAAAGTACGTTCCTTCAATTAGTCTAAAATCGGAAACAAAATAAATTATGGTATTTTTGCAGAAATATCCAACACCATGGAAAGATATTTTGTTATCATTACCAGTTTGGGCTATAATTGTTGGTAATGTTGGTTTCAATTGGGGCTATGCAACACTATTAACGGAAATACCGAATTATATGAATAAAATTATGAAATTCAATATGAACGAAAATGGTTTCTTATCAGCTGCACCATATTTAGTCTTCTGGATATTATGTTTCATTGGTGGACCATTATCAGATTATTTGATAAATAAATCGATAATGTCTAGAGGGGCTGTCCGAAAATTGTTCAATAGTCTTGGTAAATATTCCGTTTAATTACATCCAAATAGAATTAATATTGATTATTTTTTGTCAAATATAGGCACTTATTTACCGGCCCTAGCTCTCTTATGGTTGGCTTTTGTTGGCGATAATGATAAAGTCCTATCTGTTTGTTTATTAATTGCATCTGTTGCAATAAGTGCATGTGCATTTAGTGGTTTTCTTATAAATCATATTGATTTATCAACAAATCATGCTGGCGTGTTGTTGGGAATAACAAATGCAATCGGTAATATTTTCTCAACAATAGCACCATTAGTTGTCCATGCTGTTGTTTATGATGAAGTAAGTTTGTCTTCAAACAAATTACCAATTTCTCGAAATTAATGATTCTATTTTTTTTATTTTTCTATTGTTTACAGACCGATAAATCATTATGGAGAATTATTTTCATTACGGCCACGTGTATTTATTTTGTGACATCAACATTTTATGTATTTTTCGCTAGTGGCGAAACCCAATACTGGAATAAAAGTGAAGAAAATAATGACAAAACTATTAACACTAAATTATAATCTGTTATGTACATTGTGATAATTTCAACTATTGTATAAGAATTTACATAATATTTGTATAGATCATAGTATTATTATGTTGTGAAAAGCTTTAAATTTAATTGTTAGGAGATTTATATTTATTCAAGTTATTGTTATAGAATAAAAATTAAAATTAAAATTAGTTACGTTCAATTCGAATTGCCCACAATAAATCCAAACCGACCAATCAGAAACCAACAATTGCGCAGTATTTATTTCCATGAATTTTCTTCGAAAAATCGCCAATTTGCGGACAAAAATACCAACTACATATCACCATTTCGTATGAATATACGGAAAAACTACATATTTATAGCTAAATTCGATCATAAATCATCTGAATTACGCACTAATTGTCGAAAAATAGATTCAATCAAGATGGCGAGATTCGAAAACTTACCAAACATTCACTTGTTGATAATATTGTTGGGAATTAATAGATTGGAGCAATTTTGACGTTATTTCCCAAAAATGATTCATTATTTCGGTTTATAATGATCGTAATCCTTAAAAATCTTTTTTTTTGTTGATTTTTTCATCAATAATACATAATTTAGGTTACGTGGCACATTAATAATACAACAATTATTGACAGTAGCGCCATCTAGATTTCATTAGAGATGGACTTTCCGATACGGTCCCAATTCGTCAATCAAAAATATGAAATTTATACTTATAATTTATAAAAAAAGTCAATTATTTCACATTTTTCAATATAATTATTGCAATTACCTGATTATTATTGCTCAAAAACTTATAATATAGCGATAATTATAGGATGTATTATGTGTTGCCTGTAAGATAACGTTTATCGATAATGTAGAGCGCCTTTAATTCTGACGTTTGTTATCAACACAGTCGACCTAACCTGAAAATTGCGTGAATTTTCGTGCAACTTTCAATTAGTTAATTTAAATAGAAATTTCGAATAAGTGATGGAAAATACTCAATCAGAATGTTCGAATTCAAACCAAGATAATGACCCGATAGTGAGAGAGGTAATAATTACGACAATTTGAGGTTATGTTGTGAACACATTTTCATCATTATTTCGTCATGGTGTTAGTTTTACGATTCAATTAATTCTTTATAGATTCCAATTTATCATTCTACACGTCTCCAGAATCGTCTGTATGCATTACAATATAATTTTCTACCGAAGCATCTATCTAGTGATTTACCGATAAAAAAAGCCTTTTTCAAGCCGAATAATGAAGAGATTAGTTTAGAAATGGGTATTGATGTCGAATCGCCGAATTTCGATAGTGATATAGCTGAAATTACAGCACAAGAAGTTGATGGTAATCAAGCTAATAATGATACAAAATCGAATAAAAAAATATATTTTGAGAATGAATTAGTTGATAAAGTATTTCTAAAAAGTACGAAACCGATAAAGAATCCGAATAAATATTCGGCGTTAATCTATAATGGGAAAGAGATACATTTAACAACGTTGAAGAATTTATTTCAATTTCGTCCGAATTTCAATTATTTAGATAAAACGAAAAAACGTAAAAATGATCGATATTTAAAAACTGAATCTGAAAGTAGTGATGATGATAATAATGATAATAACGATAATGATAATGCTGAACAAATTACGGTGAAATTTAAACAGAACGACGATAGATGGAAGAAATCGAAAATGCACAATTTTAAAGCGATGGAAGCTAAAAGTGCTGAAGAAGCATGGCGTGAATGCGAAATTCATCCAGAATCCAGTTCTCTAAGCAAAGTATTTTGTTCATTAAAGCAATATCGAATATTAGATGAAACTTTGATTTTAGGTGGAAAAATTGAAATTATTATCGGAAAATACCGAACCAACTGGTCAAGGTTCGAATTTAACAAATCAAGAATATTTACGTGTTTTAATACCGGAAGATCAGGAACAAGGAATCGTTGAACCGACTTTACCATCACACATAATGAGTTTGCATGCTTTAAGAGCTAAACCGATATTAGAACAGCTACGTTGTTTATTAAAAGTAGCAAATATAATTCAATTTAATCAATTATTAATGACTTTAACTGGTGGTGAAGGTTTAACTAGTGATACATTATTGAAGACATTACCGAAAGTTGCGGTTTTAGTACGTGGTAATTGGATTGTTAAATCGGATGTTTTATATCCGAATAATACATTTTCATCAACTAGTGGTGTACCAGCTGAATTAATGTGTCGTGCTAGAGATTATGTTGTAGGTTAATTATAATCAATCGTATTCAGATCAAGTCTAAATTTTGAGTATCAAGACTTGATCTGAATACGTCCAATTATTTCATTAATCTAATATTGTTGTTTTAGTTGTATTTATTCACAAAAAATCAGTATGTTGAACGTAAAAAAGTATCTTCAGTTATGAAAATACCATCGGAGGAGGTGAGTGAAATATTTACCGGTTTTTCGAAATTAAGTCACAATAAAGGCTGGGAATTATTATTACCAACTGATCATGAATTTATATTCAAACATAATGATATTATACAAAAACAGAATGAATTATGGGAGCAACGTTTTAAACAATTGAGTGAATTTTTGAAAGATAATAAACGACAACGTCGTAAAAGTAAAAGTGTTAGTGACGATAATTATAATAATAAAATTAAAAATGGACCAACAACAACACAAACAACTAGTTCAGATAATGATTCTGGTAATGAGAAAAAATCACCGATTGCAGCTAGAAAAAATAAATCAATGAAATTCAAAGATACAAACGATAGTTAATGATGAATTCGAATTATTATGGATTTTAATTGATAATTTGTGTATAAAAGAAAAGTTTAATTGAATTATTTTATGTAAATAAATTAATTAATTTAAATTAAATAGAAATTAACAACGTCGCGGTAGGAATTTGACAGCTTTTTGTCCATAACGCGTTTTATTACCATTTTTAATTTCGCCAGTTTTTTTAATACCAATAAACCAATCTGGATATAAAACCGATCGATAACCGCTATATGAACCTTGGAATTTTTCTTCGAAAATTGTCCCATCATTCTCCGGATTCTCCTAAAACATATTATTCTTTTATCTGTCAGTTATTTTAATTAATTATTGTTAAATTACTTCACCATAAAGATTACCATCAGAATCGAAACATAGATAAAGTTGTGAATCGATACCTTTAATTCGTACTAAAGCAACATCACCACCATTTGTTATTTCCATTATTGAATTTGTATCGTTATCGTTATCAGTGGCTAGAATTCGACCATCTTTTGTTATTGTTAAATTGAAACCATGCTCGCAATATAGTCGCATTTGGTTGCCTAAATTTGGGTTGCCTGGAATGTTTTGCATTGCTGCTACAGAAAAAAAAAATGAATATAATTTTATTTTATTAAAAAAAAAATTAAAAAAAGTCTGAGCCGGATTTGAACCCGTATTGTATGGATGACTTGAATTCGGTAGTTTGATGATTAGCGCGCGGTTTTCAATCGAGAAGTCTCAGGTTCGAGACGCTGAATTTTATTTTCAGACTTTTTTCTCCAAAAATTTGAAATAATATAATTTTTGGCATAAATTCCTTATTTAATAGACTCGAGAAGCGGGTGCACTGATTTCTGAGATTAGAACTACGGGATCTAAAAGAAATTGGTATTTTTATTCTGTAATTTCTAGTTAGTCTGGAAAATTGCAAAATATTTATTGAAGAAACATTAAAATCTGGACAAAATAAAAATCAGATTATTGCGTGAAAATTCCAAGACGCAAACGATATTAATAGATCAATAAAACAAACAAAAATAGAAAAACTAATAGCAGATAGGAATGATGAGAAGACGCATATGGTAAAGTTAACGTAATATTTGCGGAAGGATTACAATATTATAATATTATGAAAACGAGATGGAGGAATTTGTACAATTTTCAATTTACACAGAAATCATAAAATACAACAATATTTATTGCTATCGATAATAAAAATATTAGTTTTATAAATACAAGAAAATAAATCTAAATCTATCGATTGAAATAAAACACTGTTTTTCTTTGGCTTCAAGTGATTGATTTAACAAAAATAACTGAAATGCGGAATGTGATAAAATCGTTAGTTTATAGAATTAGTCAATATCGAGCATTTCCGCAACATAAACGCAACGTTAATAATACTTGAATAACAACAATTATGAATTATTGAAATCTCGATCGTCTCGGTAGAAATCTGATGGCTCGTTGTCCATAGGCCGTTTTCGGTCCACGTTTATAACGTCCCGATTTCTTAATACCGATATACCAACCAAGATGGGCATAATATCTCGATAAATATGTCGAATATGATCCTTGAAATGATTCAATAAATACAGTCGATTCATTATTCATATCAGATTCACCATATAAACGGCCTTTATGATTCATGGCGACGTATAAATTGGTCAATAAGCCTTTGATGCGGACATGTCCCGGATGGCCGGCCGAAATCAATTCCAGATACGCTGCAAATCCAACAAAATCATAAAATTTGGCTGTAATTAACAATGTGACTAGATTTACAGTGTAAGTCGTTCTCATCGGGTGTGCCCCGGACTGTTCCATCCGGATAGATGGCTAAATGGTGTTTAGTTTTCGAATAAAGTTGCATTTTTGTGCCAAATAGCGGATTGCCGAATGGAACATGTCGTAATTGACGCCAATTCGATGATGTTGATGAAGTATTCGATGGTGGTGGCCAAACTATTCGGGAACTAGTCGGTGTATTTCTACAACTAAAATTAGAAAATTCTCTCTATAAATATTTGCCTTAACTCCATCAATTTCTCAATCACGTTCAACTGCAAGAGTTTTTTTTATAATTGAACAATACTTACCAACAAGTTGAGCGTTTCGCTCGATTATTAACAGGCACCTCGTCAATTTCATCAGAATTCGATGAATTATCATCACTACTATCACTATCACTATTTTGCATCTCTACAAATTTCCCGATAGCAATCAATTGAGTTTAATTTATTTAAATTGACTCTATTTGTTCTGTAGACGAATTCGTTTTATATTTGAAAAAACATGATCCGAGCTATTTACGCTACAATTCAAAACGTTTCTAATTCATGTTTCTCAAATTTACTAAACTACAAACTGAATTGAAACGTTTAAAAATAGACCATATCCAATCTATAGTGGCAATTTTCTTTTTTTATTCCAGTTTCAATCATAAATTGACTCATTTATTTATACCACTTACCTCAACTGGTGATGTTGCACGGTTTTATTGTCGAATTAAGTTTGCTCTCAAATATTAACTGAACATGTTAGTGTAAACATATTTGAATTTATATTTATTATAATATCAATGAATTGACTAGACGTTGAATTGGTTGTATAACCTCAAAATGTCTGGAAAATCGATCATCATCAAGATTATAATGTTGATAATTTTGCTTACTTTATAACATCGTACAATTATCAGCAATTTCTAATTGTTTGTTTTGAGTACTTAAATTTATTTTTTTTGAACAAAATGGCGTTCATTTTTATCTTGATTGAAATTTAAATAATGCGCCATTTTCTATGCACAGCAGCCACCACAAAGACTCCAAAGCCCCTCGATTCTCATCAAATTAGTCAAATTTCGAATTTTCTAAATTTCTAATAGACTTCTACAACATTAATTACATTATTTTATAATTTTATTACAGTTAATTTTTTATTTTTCAATTAAACGTTGCAAACATCAATATTGAAAATTCCCCAGATCTCTGTCATCTGTCAAATGATCATAACCTCAAATAATTTTCAATTTATCAAATTCCAGTTGATTGAAATAAATTTGGAAAATTGACCAAATGGCCGACGAATTGGATAACGTAAGTCTCAAATTCTTCAATTCCGGTACAATTTCCTCAAAATTGTGTTGTAGATACCCTCGATAACGGTCAAAGAACCTCTGGATCTAGTCAGATTAAGTTTGGATGAACGCATCTATGTGAAAATGCGCAACGATCGCGAAATACGCGGCCGATTGCATGTAAGTCGAATAAATCAACCATTTTTAGACTTTTATCGTGGAATTATTGTGATTTTCCAGGCGTATGATCAGCACATGAACATGGTTTTGAGTGATGCCGAAGAAACGATAACAACAGTTGAAATCGACGAAGAAACTTACGAGGAAGTCTATCGTACAACTAAACGCAATATTCCGATGCTTTTCGTGCGTGGCGACGGCGTTATTCTGGTATCACCGCCTATGAGGACCTCGTAAATAAATTTTCATATTTATTTATCTTTTACGATTTATTTCCCACTAAATATACAGTTGTTCTCCTAGAACGATTAAAGTTAAAAGTACAGAGTATTACGTAATTATAGTAATTATTGGATAATTTATACAATTCGCAATGAATTCCAAATAATAATAATTATAATAAAGCTCAATACAATTTTACAAAATTTCACAATGATTATTTACAATCAAAATAGAGACATAAAGTCAATGGAATTTATCAAGCTAAAAATCCTATAGTTGCCGGAATTTGATTATAATCTGCTTCTACATATAGTTATTTTGATATAGTAGTTATTGTGGAAAGAAATGTTTCTTTTATTTTTTGTTTTTTTTTTCTTTAATCAATTAATACTGTAATTTGGCATTTTGCACCTTTCGATGTAGTATTTCTCCATATAATTCCTTTTCTTTTCACCGTTGATTATCATTCTATTATTATTATTATTATTAAAAGAAAAATAATAATTAGTATACCTGGCTAGTTGTACTAGCCTTTCTTTTATGTCACGCTGACGTTTCATTTTCACCCCATCCTTCACTATCACATTCTGAATCGCTACCACTATCTGAATCACTAAATTCAACAGCAACACGTCTAGCTAAAATACTAGCAACATCATGTAAACCATTACCGCGTTCAACTTCTTTTTGTTCAATTTTTTCAACTTTTCTCAATTTAATACCATCACGAATTGCCTTCAATAAATCATTACGTGGATCAACCATTGGTGGTGTTTGTTTTGGTATATTACGATCTTTAACTGGTGTTAATTTCGGTGGTGATGTACTATTTATTAATTTTGATAAATCACCATTCACTAATAATGGTGGACTTATTGGTCCATTTGTTAATAATGGCATTGGTGGTGGTGGTGGGGGTGGTGGAGCTACTTGCACTGGAATTTCTTGTGGTTGTTGTTGTGGTGTTTCCTGTTGTTGTTGTTGTTTAGGTGGTGATATTTGTTTTGGTATTGGTGGTGGTGGTGGTAATTCTTGTATTATTGTCGGTTCCGGTGTACCTTGATGTGAATGTGGACTATTCGATCTAGATTGACTTTGTGAACGTGTCAAATGTGCCGGTATACCATTAAGTGGTGTTGGTGACATTGTTGTTGTATCTGGTGGTGGTGGTGGTGGTGGTAATGTTTCACGACCTGTTGACATACTTCGTCCACGTGTTGGTGTATTAGCTGATGGTGTACTAGTATTACTTGGTGGTGCTGGTGGTGGTTGACTTGGACGTACTTTATTACCACCACGTGTTGGTGTACCACTTTGATATAAAGATTCTGAACTTGGTGGACCTTGCTGGTACATACCATGTTGATAAGGATTATCATCGTATTGTTGATGATAAGATGGTGAATGTATACCACTACCATCTGGTACTTCTTGTTGATAAGATCGTCGAATTTCTATAGAATTCGGTCTAGGTGGACGTACTGTTTGTTCCATCATTACATTATCATCAATTTGTTGTTGTTGTTGTTGAAGTTGGGGTTGTTGTTGTTGTAATTGTATATGTTGTGGTGTACGATGAATTGAATTTAACGGCATTATATATTCACCATGGCCCATAGCAATTTGTTTTTGTCGTTCTCTTGTATTGTGCGGTTGTCGTACACGTTTTTTATGACGATTACCTTGACCACCATCGGTACGTGGTCGATGTGGTTTTTTACCGCGATCGTGCATCATTTTTTCGGTATCATTCAACATTTCTTGTCGCCATAATTCAAAGAAATAATTCGGATCCGTATAGAATTTCAAACCATCTTTACCATCATCCCGATAACAATTCAATTTATCCAATGGTGGTGGTTTATCGCATGATTTATAAGTTTCTAACATTGCAGTTGGCATTGTTGCTCTAGAGAAAATCTATAAAATCCAAATATTAATAAAATCGATATAATTAACTAAAAATAAATTATGATATACTTGTTGATGGAATACTACAGAACTCTTGAACGCCTTTCGCATATGAATATCTTGTAATGATACCTCTTCAACTGTACTATCTAATTGTGTTACTTTTATGGCTAAACGGTCAATTCTAGCTTGTAATGAATTAGAACGGTCGTAAATTTGTTGAGCATCACGTGTTAATTCACCAAATATATCTTCAGCGTGTCGTGATAATGATGATAATTGACGTACAATATTGGCTAATGTACCATTTGTTACAGCTTCTAATTCAGATGGTAATGGAAAATCGTCTGGTAATGTACCACGTGCCACATGTATCGGTTCAATAACTCTCTTTGGTAATGGCATTTTGACATTAATTTTATTAATTTCTTCAAAACACCAACAACAAAAAATTTAAAATTCTGTAATAAAAATCATAATTATTCAAATGTCAAATTATGAAGTGGGGAAAATTGATGATCATATGATTTAACAGGAATGTTAAAAAGGATGTGAATCATTTTCTAATTCCGTTTTTTCTCGGTTATTAGAGCAGATTTATCAATCTCAAATATTACAATATTACATCTGGAAAAATCCGATATAATCAATTAATTTTCACAATGATTCGATAATCATAGTTATTAATGAAAATCTTGACATTTATCGAGAAATTTTCGCAATTAGAGAAAGGCCAAATGTTGTACATATTTTAATATTCAATATTTCAATCTAATACCGGATAAATAACAAATGTTTTACCTTCAAATAAATTTCAGTTGGAATAAATTACATTGCAACATAATTTAACACAAATCTCGATTGAAGAATTATTGAATTAATTTATTAATTAAAATTGCACTTTAATTCTGTGTAAAAAATAATAATAAAAATTTTTATAAAATGGCGATAAAGCAACACCCAAGACGGCAAATAATAATGGTGGAAACAAAATTGCCACGCCTTTAAAACAAAAAACACTAATCAATCACGGCCGCCATAATCTATAATTTCAACAAGTTATACAACCAAATATGCAGATATAACAGCGGGAGATTCAAAAACAAAAAATTGTCACTACGAAAATTTTATTATAAAATAAAAATAAATAGAGAAATTCTTATACGATCGGTTAATATTAACATAGACTTAAATATATATAAAATTATAAAACATTAACCACAATACATAGAGACAAAATTGTAATTTATATAATATTAATTGTTCTAAACAGAATAACAGACCTGTAATATACAGCACATTTACGAGTATTTATTAGTATTTTTCGAAAAAAAAAATGCTAAAATAATTAATATAACGTGTTTACATTACAACACATCAACATCGATTATATTTCAACAGTCTAAATATTTGTTAAAATCTAACGCAATTGAAAATTCTAATTAGAACTTCACATTAAAATTTGAATTCAATTCAAATTTGTGAAATTGTCAATTTTAATTAATTACGCATTGTTGCTAGTGCGGTATTACTATAATTATTTTTTAAAATTTAAAAAATAAAAACTATAAATACTTGATGATACTGGTGACTAAAATAACAAATCTAGATACATCTAGATTTTAGCTAAATTACACTATAATTATCATGATTATTGATTAGTTATCTGCTCGCCATCTATAGTGTTTTAATAGTACTAGTCTCGATATAATTACTATGATTGGTTATAAGTGATTGATGTAATTGTATCTAAGACTACTAGATGGCGATTAGTTTATATTGTGAATAATAC
Source organism: Stenodera caucasica (assembly GCA_037414795.1). Classification (NCBI taxonomy): domain Eukaryota; kingdom Metazoa; phylum Arthropoda; class Insecta; order Coleoptera; family Meloidae; genus Stenodera; species Stenodera caucasica. The sequence continues at coordinate 7,171 of JAZBGZ010000409.1, read as the reverse complement.
GAAAAATTACAACAATTTTACTAGAGATACACAGTATCAACTTATCGATAAAAAAAATATACGAAATTGCTTGATTTGAAATTGTAGAATTACCAAAAAATTTCAAATAAAACACTATATATTTTCCATCTCTTACTATTTTTGTTTTGAATTTCTTTTAAATAAAATTTAGCTGCCCCCCCTTCCATTTTCAATTATTCTCTTCTCTTCAATATGAAGTTTTGTTATTAGTTCTTCTATATTTACGTTTTTGGAAACATTGTTAATATAGCAGCACAAATTTTTTGCGGATTTGTTTCATCCGGATACATTTGCATAACTTGTGTTACTTGTTCTTCGGGAAATATTGCAGCCAAATGATAATGTAATTTTCTACGTGTTTCTTCTTGGAAATTAACAGTTGTTGTTTGTTGTTGTTGTTGTTGTGACCATAAAGTTGGTGGCCATAATTGTGGATCAGAACAACTAGACATTCGTTGCATATGATGATGATTTGATGTTGATGAAGATGGTTGTAATTGTTGTTGTTGTTGATGGTGAGGATGTTGATGTTGTTGAGGTGGCCATGGACGATAAGATTCCGGTGCTGAAGCAATTCTAGTTACATGCTGATGTAGTTCCCAATTTGGTGGTGATAATGGTGTTGTAATAAAAGATTGTTGTTGTTGTGGTAAATATCGTCGTAATAATCTTGGATCTGATGTTGGATTTAATGTTAATTGTCTTTGTAGTTTTTTATGTAGATTTTCTGTTGTTTGTTGATATGTTGTTGTAATACCAACATTATCAACACTACGACTTTTCGATACAATTGTATGTTGTTGTTGTTGTTGTTCTTTTGGTGGTGGTATATTTGATCTGGTACGACTTAATGGTGTTTTATTACGATTATCACATTCTCTAGCTTGTAAATGTCTTTGAGCATGTTCAGATAAACGTTCTGTAACACTTTTATGTGGATATGGTCCACGTTCTGGATGATGATATTTACATTTATTACCATATGTACATTTTTTACCATATGGACATGGTGGCGGTGGTGGATCGAATTTTTTCATTTGATAACGTAAAAAATTATCTAATGTAGGTCCAGAACGTCCTAATGGATCATCTGGTGGCATAAAACGATCATTAACAAATGAATACATTAATATACGTTCTTCAATAACTTTACGAAATTCATGACTTTCTTGACATAAATCACGATAATTATCATTACTAACAACAATACCATCAATTTCTGATGCCAATTTTAATATATAACGATCATCATAACATATCATACGTTTACCACCAATTAAACGTGATGGTGTAAATACTAATAAACGTTCCTTTTCTAATTCAGCTAAAATATCTTGATCACGTATTAAATTATCAGAACGTGGTGATTCTTTACGCCATTTCGGTACAAAAACTGTTATCTCTTTATGTCCACGTAATTTAAACCAATCAACACATATTTTTATACCACGACATGAAAATATCTCTTTATTACCATGACTCATTGCAACATTACTACCATCAATAACAATTGGACGTAATTGTTGTTGTTGTTGTTGGGAATTATTTATATCTAATTGTTGTAAATCATCATTTATATCTAATGTTGTATTATCAATTGGACTATTATCACATGATGATAAACAACCAACACTATTATTACCACCACTATTACCAATCACATTTGTATTATTACTATTAGTACAACGTTGGGCACCTAATTTTATTAATTCAGCTAATAATTCATTTTGATCAGGTGATGGTCCTAATTTTTGTAATGCCGCCTGTACTAAACGTTCTGTATAACCTAATTTCAAGGCAAATTCAACACGTGCTGTATAACCAGGTGATGATAATGATGGTGATGTTGTTGTTGTTGTTGTTGTTGTTGTTGTTGGATTTGTTTGTACATAATCAGCATATTCAGCTGCCAATGTATCACTAGTTGTTCTTGATACATCTTGATGTTTATTTATTATAGATGGTTGATCTATTTCATAATCGGAATCATAACT